>JAOEHQ010048972.1:0-20869 GCA_025447715.1 Asclepias incarnata
TTTGAGCCCCAATACCTCGACGGTGTATGGGGGAGGTTAAGATGTCGGCAGACCTTACCCCTACCTAAGTAGAGAGGCTGCTCCCATTTTTCTACCTAAATTGTAGAAAAGGCCCTCCAACCTATGTACTTTCCAGGTCTCGAACCTGAGACCTCCAACTAAGAAAGTTGGTGCTCAACCACTTGAGCTACTTGGGAAGTACTATCTTTTATATATATGTTAGCTATATCTTTTATATTTCTTTTTAAACCCTCAAACCCAAACCTATTAATTTGGCCCACATTTTATGACCTGCAGAAGGTATTCAAAACAAGTCAAAGGTTCAAGATATAACAAATCGACAATCACATACATCAATATATATCCATGAAGAACCCAAAATTTATCATGATAACGATAAGAAATGAAAGACATGACTCTTCATGTCATATTATATCATATCTGTGCGTGTTCAATTCAAATTTATCACGAAGCGTTAGCATAGATGTTTTTGAATTGAATGAAAATTAGTAGAGGTGGAGATCGTGACAAGTTTGGGGTTGCGAGTTAGCATCACACCATCTGAATACGACTCGTTTAGTTGTTTGAATCCAAAAGAACATAAACCTAATATAATTCGGACACAATCCACGTAACGCATCATCGATCTAAATAGATTAGTAGTGATGGCGGAGATATATGGAGGCGAATGGTGGCCGTGACTACCTCACAATGTTTATAATACTTTATATTTCTAGTATTATTTTTATGTATTAATTTATTTTAAAGTTAATTAGCCCCTCAATAAAACATACACTTAGATTGTAAATTGTTCGGCATTGATTAGTTGGTTAAATGTATATGGGTTATAATCTAATGGTAACGGGTTGACAACTTAAAAATATGGCTTTTGTTGTTTGTTTGATTATTATGCTAGTAAGTCGACTCGTTCATTCAGAACCCAACTCAAATTCGACGTACTCGTATTTGTTAAGCATGTTATACGGGCTAACTCATCTAAATCGTATCCTAACATTAACCCTAACCCATTTAGAGAATACTAAACACTTATTTGTCTACTCTAGTAGTTTGAAATTATTCTAAAAGCAATCTCTACCGACTCTACCCATAGATAAGAATAAAAATGTCTAAATCACAGCTTTCTCATATCGTGTTTATGACAGGATTGGATATTACTGACGTTAACACCTTAATTATACTTATCGTAAACAACATAATTATAGAAAGTATGATTGATTAAACAAACATAAACCCAATCATCAAAAACAAACAACTTTAGTAGTTACATTTCTCGAGCAATTTTTTTCATAGTATATTTAAAGCAAGGGTGTCCCTTCAAATAAACCGCTAAAAGCCATACACGACAATGATATAAAAGAGCTACCTTTTTGTATATATATATATATAACATGTCTTCATTTCAATGATGATACGATTGATGTTTCACTACACAAACGCCCACACCACTCTCATCGACCACCAAAAACAACACACACCCACGAATCTTTTATCGATTTAATTGAAAGGTGTTAACTTTTTGCATATCAATGGCAACTTGTTTGAGCTCTAAGCCCGAAATGCATTCAATACGTACGGTTCTTGAAGAACTTGATGTTGATGATGGTAAAGAAAGGGTCCGAACCGAATCATATTCGGATTCGAATACTAACCCATTTGCATCAACATCAACATCAAATTCTAATTCTATTATGATTATGAGACATAAGGTTGAAAGAATCTTTCCTGTTTATGCAAGAGGTGGGTTGTCTCCAATATCCGACCCGGTTGGAAATTCGGGTTCTGTTGTTGGTGATTCTATTTGGGACGCTGTTAGGTTAGAAGCTAAGTCTGAGGTAATTTCCCAATTTTTTTTATTTCTAAAAAAGTTTTTATTTTTTATGTTTTTTTATTGAAATAAGTTCAGCTGGGTTCGAACCTCACTACTGGGTAAACAGATTGTCAGGAAAAAAGTTGAGGAAACCGCCATGGATATACTGGTTAGGCTGCGTATATCATAGCTAAAGGCTCGACTTTACCTTGATTGCCTAAGCTCTGTTTACCTGTTTTATTGAGATAAGTTTAGCTGGGTTCGAACCTCACTTGGTAATAAGGTGGTCGGGGAAAAAGTTTAGGAAACGGCCACAGGAATACTGGTTAGGCCGTGTATATCAGAGCTAAAGCCTGGTAGCCTGAAAACGTCTTATTGATTTAAGTGATGTGATTAGGAATTATATGATGGTGGTTTTATTCCAAAAGGGATAAAAAGGTGTACTTTTTTTTATTGTTGAATTTATTGTTGAATTTATTGGATTTGAAACATGTACTAATTGGTGTTCAAAGATTTGGTTAAAAGGGAGTTTGGTGGAAGTCAACTTCTTGAATTAGTGTAATAATTTGATACTACTATGGTGCTACTTTGGCCCATAAAAAAGTCCCACTTAGCAGTTTGCATTAAAGTGGTCAATGACATACTTATTTGAAAACTAATACTAATGATTAAAATCAAGTTAACAAGATTGATTCTTTATCCACTCTTAGATTAAAAAAAATGAAATGTAATTGAGGAACATCATAATGTTTGAATTTAAAATTGAGGGAGGAAATCTTCTTTTCTCACAAACAATAAC
Organism: Asclepias incarnata; assembly: GCA_025447715.1. Taxonomy (NCBI): domain Eukaryota; kingdom Viridiplantae; phylum Streptophyta; class Magnoliopsida; order Gentianales; family Apocynaceae; genus Asclepias; species Asclepias incarnata. Next base: position 2,628 of record JAOEHQ010048972.1, read on the forward strand.
AACAATAGTACCCAATCCCACCGGGCCCGAATGGGAGGTGAGATATAGACAGCCTTTATCCCAGGGTAGAGATACCGCTTTCAGAAAGACTTTCGTCTTCTCTCATAAAGATGCCTTTTTTCTGTTGTAAATAAGTACTTGTAAGGTTAGTGTAGTGTTTATGAGTTATAGTGAATATCCACTAAAGAATGATACGGTTGATGGAAATTGTTTATTATCATCCCATCCAAATGATGTGAATTTATTTGAAATGACTTCGTAAAGGAGACTCACTTGCTATGTATTTTTAGTTGGATGCAGTTTTTGAGATGATCAGTTTTCAATATGATATATGTGAAAATAAGAATTACTCGTATATCTAAGGTTGGTTCTTTGATTTAAAATTTCAGGCAGAGAACGAGCCAATTTTAAGCAGCTTCTTATATGCCAGTATACTGTCACATGATTGTTTAGAGCGAGCCTTGGGATTTATTATTGCCAATCGGCTCCAAAATAATACTTTATTAGAAACCCAATTAATGGATATATTCTGTGATGTATTGGTTCAAAATCGAGGCATCAAACGGGCTATTCGCTTGGATCTACAGGTGATGTTTGTTAACACGCATTTAGCGTCTTTTTGTATCGTTCTGTTGCTGGTTAAAGTATCACGAAGCTGATTTTTCTTCTCAACTAACTTCCACAGGCATTTAAAGAAAGAGATCCTTCATGTTTGTCTTATTGCTCTGCTCTTTTATATCTAAAGGTATTTCAATCAGAATACGACATCTTTATGGATTGCATTAGCAACCGTGTAGCATTCAGTTCACTTTTACGAAGTTAATTACAAAACCAAATTTGTTTTTTCTTTGTCTTTATATTTGAATTCGTTCACCTTTTGTAGTGTTAAGGTAACCGGCATTCATTGAGCCCAAGGTACTTTTGTAGGGTTACCATTCTTTACAAACACATCGAGTAGCACATGCATTGTGGAATCAGGGACGCAAGGTGTTGGCTCTTGCACTACAAAGTCGAGTTAGTGAGGTAAGCATTTTGCCTTTTGATTTCACTTATTTATGGTATGTTTGTTTTTATTCATTCGAGTTGCTCCTTATTTACAAACATTTACTTTTGTCTAGGTGTTTGGAGTCGACATACATCCAGGTATTGTTTAAACGGCTTTTTCATTGCAATTGCTATTTTCTCTTTCTTTCTTATTTTTTCCAAGTATAGTTTACACTTTACAGAAAGTTTAGACTTGGGAAAGCTTCCTGACTAGAGGATGAGTAGTCAAATATGAACGTGTAGAAATACCTTTTCGACTGGAAGGATTGTAAATACGTCTTTTTGTCTGTATGAAGCTAAATCTTACTAACTGATGTATCTCTTGTGGCTACACAGCTGCCAAAATTGGAGAGGGGATATTATTGGATCATGGGACGGGCTTGGTTATTGGCGAAACTGCTGTTATTGGAGATAGAGTTTCACTAATGCAGGTAAGTCAGTTTATTATATCTGATTAATTCAGGTATATGCATACACTACCTGCAAGTTGCAATGCTAAACTTGGTGTTAAGTTTTGGAACTTGTGTATAGAACTGAAGGTTTAATTAATATTCATAGGTATAATACTAGAATTGTATTCCGTGTGATGCACCTGGCATGCCGGTAAATGATTTATCAAAAAATTAACACTCAATCTGAAATCAAATGTAAAAATAATATTCAAAAACTTCCCTCATGATACGTTGTGGGGTTGATGACGGCCGGCTTTATTGACTATAAATTTTCTAACACATGGGTAGAAAGATATTGTGTTTGTTATTTGTAGGTGTAATATTTAAATATAGAAATGATTATGTAAAATATATATTGGGGTTTTTTAATGTTGACTTTTTAGTAGAGATAATATGGAAATGGTTAAATAGAGGGGTAAATGAGTCAATTTACTGTTCTTAAAATTTCATTGTTTAAGACAAGGTTCAAATGCTTTATAAACGAAGTAGAGATATTTTGAGTACCGAGTTTCTAACTATCTAGGACGCACTACAACTGTTTCATGTCATGGTGTATGGTAAACATCTAGGGTATCAGTTTTAAGTATATGAATTCCTTGGGCTGTGATTATATCAAAAGAGTCAAAGTTATCAACCTAAAACATTTAACTAAAATGGAAGGGGTCAATCGGGTTGAACGGGTTAAGTCTCCTGTAGGCTTTTTCTAATGCATACAACCTGATAAATATTTTTCACTCATATAGATTAATTTTGTTTTTGTAGTCATAATCAATGCATTAATTATTTATAAAAAATGGACACAAGGGTGATTGCAGGTCAATCCAACCCGTTCCAGCCCGTTTGACCCATATAACTATTGACTCGTTTCATCACCAACTCGTTATTACCCATTCACCAACTTGCCTTCTTGCCACTTCCAGTAATATACAGGTGTTATGTATTGTTTTCAACAGGGTGTAACCTTGGGAGGTAGTGGGAAAGAAACAGGGGATCGACATCCAAAAGTCGGTCAAGGTGCACTAATTGGAGCCAGTGTGACTGTACTTGGAAATATCAAAATTGGTGAAGGTGCAATGATAGCTTCAGGTTCTCTTGTTCTTAAAGATGTTCCTCAACATAGGTGAGACAGCTTTGTGATTGGAATTATTTTATTTCTTACTTCTTAGTTCGTCTTATATCAACTACTAAACCAATGTAGTCTAATACTATTTTCCGTTTTTCTTTAAAGCATGGCTGCAGGAATACCAGCCAAGGTGATTGGTTATGTAGAAGAGCAAGTTCCATCTCTAACAATGAAACATGGTACGTCAATTTGTCAAATTTTAATATTCGATATCGATGTATTTAGCCAATGGTACTTTGTCTAGGTCTTATAAAATATTTATTTTTAAATTTACTTAAATCACATTGCTAATAGTTAGTGATGTTGTTTATGGCAGATGCAAGCAGAGACTTTTTTGAACATGTGGCCATATGTCACGATGGAAGATCCAACAGCGAGTACTCCATATAGCCATTCTTCTTTATGCATGTAGCCTTAGGTTGCTAAGGAAGATCCATGAGAGAGTACTTTATATAACCATTTACTCTCAAAGGTGTAGCGTTTTATTGAAATAAATGAAAGTTGTTTTACTATGTTACTGAATACGTTGCCTAATCCTCCTATAGTACAAGTCAGACTTGGTAACCCACACAGAAAGTCAATAACCTATTGCTAGATAAAGATGAGATTAATGTGAATATGTATGGTTTAACTATGGCTACAAATGATTTTGCTATCATACTTCGGATGTAGTTGAAGATCCGGAATGTACTTCTTGCTTGGCTTCTTATTTTGGTTTATGTACCTAGAAAATCAACTGAGGCTCCAAAAGGAGTTGTGTTTGGTTTTGTAAAATGTCACCTTGATTTCATATCAAGTATTATGAGTCCTATGTCTATGCTAAATATTTCTGGGGCCAGCTTGAACAGAGGTTGCTATTTTGAATAATAGATTGTAGTTCAAGCTTTTCGAGCTTGTTTTCTGGTTATTTTGGATTTATACAAGCTATCGGATTGAGCTTGAACGTTCCTTGATATAATCTTGAGCGTAAATCAACAAGACTTGTTGACCTATTGAATTGAGTTGGAGCTTAAGCTTCTTGCATCTTGTTTTACAATTCTTGATGTTATGAATCGTTATAGATGAGAACTGTCATAAAATCAGATTTAACATAACAAGCTCGTCATCGGCAAAAACACTCTAGTTCACTGTCACATTAAGCAAGGTTAACAAGTCCAGCCCTGATCATGTTTTGCATTAGAGATCGTTCAGGTCTGATATTGAGGATCTATACAACTATCGCATATTAGAGAGTGATTTTGTGGCAATGCTGACCGTCATATGTTCAACAAATGTTAGACAAACCTCCACTGATGACTTCAAATGATTTTCTCTCGAGTAAATTTATATATATTGTTCGAATTAGGATACTTTGGTTCTATGAAATTGTGTTCAATATTAATTTTCTCAACTAGAGCATCTCCAATAATGCATGAATGAATAATCGTTATCCTCCCAAAATAATATAAGAAAAGAGAATTGATCAAAAAATCTGTTGTACCTATCGAAAATCAATGATTCCCCAAAAGGTCAAAATTCAGGGGACGATTTACCAAATGACAATAAACGTGTAGAGCATCATATAATCAATTCGGCAGAAAAAGGAAGAAAAGAAAGGGTAAATGCTTCACACTTTTATACACGAGAGCCTTTAATGAATACATGATACAAAAATGTAAGGCTGCTATCACACTTCCTGTTCATCTTTTGATGTGTTCGTATATAACTTCCTCTTTGTTCATTAAAAGTTAACTGTTACAAAAAGAATACAAGAATCATAGGCGGTGTCATCTGTTCCAGCTATGTAAGTCCACCCTCAGACTTCTTATGAGAAGGAGAAGCGTGAAAGAAGCGATTGACCAGCTCCTGGTGATTCACCTCCTGGGCTTGGTGGAGCTTCTGTGAAAGTCCGATAAGCGTTTTGACACTTTTGTAACTGCATTAGTATGACATGAAGCTAATTAGATCTGGAGTGTAGTTGCTCTAGAGATGTTGAGTAATTCTTTACTGCAAGGTATCAAACTTGGAACGGATGAAAGTGGTTAAAGGAAACTTTGTACGCCTTATAATAATGGCCTGAGATCCATAGCCAAATAGGCATATGGATCGCTACTGGCTATGCCTAATGCATGTGCTAATGAGAAACGAAGATATGAATGTGGGTAGTAATGACATCTCAAATTCATATTGAATATTAAAAAAGGAACAGGGATGGACCCGCAAAATGGGATACGAAAATAGAAGAAATTTGTTGAACATCAACGATTTAAGTGGCAACTTTGACCCATTTGTTTGCAAATGGGCTGATTTGATCTATTTTTGTATCGTCAACAGATCTAACAAGTAAAATTTAGAAATTTAATAGAACTGAAATAAATTGAATGGGTTGAACTTTTTTAATAAAATTTAATTATTATTTAAATAGTAGAGCTTTTGTAATCATATTTGATACATTAATTATTTATAAACTTTTTTAAGAAGAACAAAAAGTATTGATGGGCCATCTCGACCCGACCAGTTACGAACCAAGCGCGTTTTGACCATTACACAACCCTTTTGACATGCACATTTTCCATTCCCATTGTCCATTCTATGAGGTGTGGATGATTTCATAAATCAAATAGGACCCACAATCAAATCTCCTTTTTTCCTCAGCATGACAATGAAAACCAGCTTGAACAATGTCAAATTAACATTAAATCTGGAAAAGTTTAACAATTTTACACGTGAGCTTTGAGTAAATGATTTGCTCACCTCATCAGGGCTAAATTGAAGGAGCATAGCGATAACAGGGAGTAGAGCCCCCACTTCACCTATTCACAAAAAGGTTCGGCACGATAGATTATTAACAGTGTACAGGTAAATTTATAGAATCCTGTAATTGTAACAAAAATTAACTTTTACTGAGGTTCCACAATTGAGCACCTAGTAAAATACCTGTCTCAAGAAGCTTTACTATGACATTTTTAAGATATGTCATATCTACTCCTTCCCTCTTTTTTGATCTTTCCATATTTCGGAGCTCGTCCTTCAACATAGCTTGCTGTGGGTTGTTATGAAGAAAATTATAGTGAGTTAGAATTATAGTTCATACCATATTCCGTATGATCATCTGAGCTAGAGGTAGTAAATTTGATCCATTAACTTATGAATGGGTCAATTTTGGTTGTGTCATGCCTCAAACAGGTCAAATCAAAATTTTGTACAAAAAGGGAAAAGAGTCAAATGAGTTAAAAGTCATCCGAAGTCTATTTTTGATGCAAACATAATACAACTATCTAAATCCTTTATATTAAAAGATCCAAGTATTGTTCTAAAAATATTTATTTAAAAATCGTAATTAGCACAGTAATCATATTTAAGAATTGGATTTTTTTTTTTTTTAAGTGCTTGCAAGTAAACCATCCCCACCCCGCCCCGTCCTGTTTCAACCTGAACCCATGTTAACCCTTCCATCTTGTGACCTCTAATGTGAACAAGTCTCAAGGTCACGTAATTAAAAAAACATCTTCACCTCAAGATATTGTCTCCATTAGCAAATCATGAAGAAATTTATACCTGCTGGCTGTGAAGACGATTTTCACGTTCAAGCTCTTCAAGTTCCTCCTGGAAGAAAGTACATATGAAACTAAGATAGAAATTTAAGGAAGAAACTTAAATATAAAGCCACTAAAACTAACTTGAAGTGCAAGGATATGTCGTTGTGACTGAGCTAGCTCTTCCTCCCTTTGAGCTTGTTGCCTCGCCAAAATCTGCATTCCAAATGATTTCGTATGGTTATTGGTAATCAAATATGCAATATACGTAACCATAACCACTCAATAGATTTTATTGACACCCAGAGGCAAGAAAAAAACATTTCCATAGAAAATTAATAAGAATAAAAGAGGGAAAAAAAGTCTCTAAAATCTGAAAAACTACCATACAAAGCAAAATTGTACATACCAATATCTGCTGTTCTGCAACTGAGGTGTTTGAATTTGATGTACCCATATTATGGCCATTTTCATTGTTATTTGCCTGAAATTGATGATGAAGATGAAGTTAGGGCAACAAGAAAGAGCAAAATGAAAGGGCAGGAGAGATACCAATGGCTTTGATGATAATGAATGAAGAAGATTTTTATTGTTGTCTGCAAGCCTTGCAATCTCCGCGTCCTTCTCTTCAATCAACTTATCAGCAAGATCACGAAATGAATCATGTTCTTCCTATAATTATAAATATAAAAAGAATTTAGCAAGATTATAACTTGATAGTAGACTCGGTATAGAAACTGTGACAAATAGCACCTTCAACTTTTTATATCGTGTTTGGAGATCTTGTACTTCTTTTAGCAGAGTTTCACTGGGTGACGATTTTTGTTGTTCAAGTTCAGACTTTATTGCCTGGAATCTCACTGTGAAATAGTCAGTGTCGTCATTAAATAAAGTTAGAGGGAATTCTACATTCGAAGGCTTAAAATGATTATAGTTACATTGCCAAGTTTCTTCCACATTTTGAAGGTTCTTTTCCCAAGATTCTTTCTCAGATTGATGTCTGGAAAGAGCAGAAGAGAGCTTCATTTCCATGTTTTTTACTTGCTGCTCAACAAGGCTAAGAGCTTCATCTCTGAAGTAAATATGGAAGAAGAACAAAATCATCCATAAGATATCATTCATGAAAAGTTTTCTCAAAAATTTAGAATTCATCAGACTAAGAAGTCGTGATAAAGATTGAATATCAAACTAGATGATGAGGGCATGGAAAGCACCAGGCAATGAAAATCCAAGGGCATGGGCATGTGAAATACTATAGCTCGATGCAGATAAAGTTTTCAAATGCATAAAATAAATAAAAACTATTAGCTATAAAAAAGTCAAACGGGCTAGAAGTTGCTCACAGTTTTTCTTTTAAAACATAAAACCTGCTATACCATTTTACTCTAGCTCAATGCAGATAAAGTTTTCAAATGCATACAATAATATAAAACTATTAGCTATAAAATAAGTCAAACGGGCTAGAAGTTGCTCAAAGTTTTTCTTTTAAAGCATAAACCTGCTATACCATTTTACTCCAAAAATTAGATTAATATTAAATTATATAATTTTTAGATTGTATTTGACACACATATTGTTTATAACTTTTTTTTTATATAAAAGTTTTGATCAATTCGTGTTCTTGGTCAACCCAACCTGTTTCGAAATGTACCAAAAAATCACCCAATTTGACGCAGCAACATTTGACCTGTTACCAGACCTGCCCATTTGCCACCTCTACTAATTATTCATAAAATGTTAAAGATAAATTAAAGTAGTCTAATCAAGGCTAGAAATCATTAACAAAATCTGATAAACATGAAAACAAATTTTAAATATCTTGAAAAGGAAATTAGCAAGTTACCTAGCACTGAGTTCTTTGTCATGACGAGTTAAAGCATCCTCAAGATCTTGCAGCGCTTTGTCCCTTTCAGCAGCTGTTGTTATTATTTCATTCTCAGCCTCCTAAAAGTACAAGATTATACTATGTGAGTAAATTAGCAAATCTCACCATCACAAAAAAAAAAAAAACACTAAAGCCATATTACCTTCAGTGACTCTTCCAGAACTTTAAGTTGTTCATTATCTTTAGCAGAGGCCAGCTCAGCATCCTTTCTCTGAAGTAGTGCATGAGCACGGGACTTATAGGAAGCAAATTCATTTTCCAGACGCTTGATCTAAATATTTGAAAAAATGATTTCAGAATGATATCAATGAACTGAGTGCAATACATATACATATACAATGTAAACAAGAGGGATACCTCTTCTCTGGCAGCCACTATTTCGGCGTCTTTTGTGTTTGACCGTTGACTTTGCAAAGAAAGTTCTAGATCCATCTGACCTGTAGGTTGCCATCATCAGGTCAATTAAGAAATAAAAATGCTGGAACTGGGAAGTAAAAAAAAAAGAGAGGCATATATTTACTTTTCATTTTGGCAGCTTCAACTTCAGCACGTATACAGTTACTCTCGGCAATCTCTAGCTTTCTGCTGAGTGCCTGGGAAGCAGCTTCCCATTTTTCCTTTTCACTTTCCTTAAATTTTGAATAAATGAAAATTGTAAGCTGAATTCGCTACTAATAACATAAACCTTTGTTTGCCAAAGATAGTTGCCACAGCCTACAGAAAAGGGGATTACATGCTCCTGTTTCAAGTGAGAAATTTCTCCTTTAATAGTCTCCATGGCAGCTTTAAGCCTTGCAGCTTCACCAGTTGAGGCTGCATCCATCTCTGCCAGTTTTGACTCTTTTTCTGCAACAAGTCTCTAACATAAGAGAATGATGCAATGTCAAACTTCTGTTTACCAGGAAAACCGGTTGGCTATACAGTAGTTAGGATTATGAGGTCGAAATTCAAGACATTTTCTTATGAATGAGTTAATTTGGGGTTTTGTTTCTAATCTCTTAAGGACTCAAAGTCACCCAAGTGCATATTTAATGCATAAACCCTCCCAAGTCATTTTATTGGATTATTAGTTTATTCCTGAAAATGTATATGTAATCATATGTGATAAATTGACTATTTATAAAATATGAATAAAATTAGACAAAGTTTTCTGGGTCATGCCATTTTGACTGGTACAAAAAACTACCCCTTCAAATTAACAGGGGTGATCCTTTTTACCCCCCAAAAAAAACTACCCCTTCAACTCAGGCCTGTCCCAATCCACAAATGTTGCTACATCTAGTAGTTACAAACATAAAATAATTATGTAAGTATCCATACATGACTTGTTTACCTGCAGAGAAGATATCATTTCTGTCGCTTTACTTCTATCTGCTGCCGAGTCAGCAAGTTGAGATTCCAGGTTTGCTATTTGCTGAGAAGCAGAGGTGTTACTTTGGAAAAAGTTTGTTATCATACTATACTGGATCCATATTCGAAACTCATATTCACCTTCAAATGCAAACATGCATTTTACCTGTTGATGTTTTGTAGAAAGTTCAGCCAATGAGGCTTGCCTTTTTTCTTCTGCAGCTTGCAGTAGCCCTCGCATGTTGTCTAGCAACTGTAAGTTTGCAAGTTAATATCAATTATATACTCTTATCATAAACTTCTTATTTTTCTCTTAGTGCAAAGTCAATGATTCTACTTGGATAATTAACTAATTGGTTATCACATTGAAGAAAAGATAATGTATTTGGGAGAAAACATTAAATTAGCTATGGTAAACTTCCCATGTGCAGTCACAAGTACTGGTTGTAATAAAAGTAAAACTAGTTCAAACATTTCAATACCTGTTCCTTTTCAAGAAGTGACTGTTGCAATGTCTCAATAGCATTCTCTTTGGGCTCCAGAGAACGGCGTAACTCTTCAATATTGTCCCGAAGTCTAAATGAGAATGAGATTGTAAACACTCTACTAAATAAAACAAAAATGCATGGAAAAGACTCAACTTCAAAGATGGTTGAATATAACAATTATGCCCTTAAAACAAGAGAATACAATTATACTGTTTGGCAATTTTCCTTGTTTTTGTTGCCAAGCAAAGCATTGCATTAAATATTGTTTGGCAATTTTCTACAACTCTTGGGATATTCTTCTAGTAAATACAGATGATGATTAATGTAAGGACGAAGAAGACAATAACTAATTGATGTTGGAAGCAAGTTGTAAACTACAAGTACCTATTGTTTGCACTTCGCAATTGTTGTCTCTCTGTATCAATTGCTTTCAGTGCCTCATTAGCATTTTGACGTGTGCGGTCAAGCTCCTGTTGCAATCCTGACAGTTGCAATGAGGCCTGCTCTGACTTTTCATTGACTTCACGATACTTAGCCTCAAGGTCATCTTTCTCCTGGAAATGATTATTTTCACAACCAATCAGAACTAATACAGAAGCTAAAAAGTTTACATGATACATACTTTCACTGCGTAGGAAAAAAATATCAACTGTCTGTAAATAATTTCCATCTTACATAACTAGAGGATACATTGATTTAACCAACGATATCAGTGAATAGTGATTCATTGTGACAAAAAAAATATCATGTGTTGATAAAATAAGCAGCAGACACAGAGATATTAAAACTAACTTTTCCCTAGGGTACCAGTATGAGAGAATATACATATATCTGACCAGTAATGTAGGCATGTAGCATAATGACAATAGCATGGTTTTAAACGGCCCACAAACAGAATTACCTTCTGAACTTCTTGGATTCGTTGCTTTGCTCGCTTGTGAAGCCTGTTCAACTTGGAATCAAGCTCAGAGTTTTTCTCATCACGCTCTTTTACTTGTTGGTCCAGATTCTTCTCAGCTGTGTACATACACCATGGTATGCATTTATATTGATATAAAAGGAAGTAAAATAAAAGTAGCAATGTACATTGTAAGTAAACCTATAAATGTGAATCAGAAAAAATAAAAGTCAAAGGATAAGCGGTAAGATTAACAACCTTCAGCAAGTTTAGCAGCAAGCTCTTGGGACTTGGAATCTGCTTCTGTGTATTCTGCACGAAGATGCTCAAGCGCAGCCTCTGCGGCACCTCGTGTTTGTCTTTCTATAACAAGTTCTCTATTCAAAGCTTCTAGCTTTTTATGCAACTCTTTTGAATCATCACATGTCCCATTTTGCTCTAATGCTTTTGCACTTGAATCCATGTGTACATTTTTCAAGTCCTGGAAATGAGACTTCAAGTACTCGTTTTGAAACTTAAGATCTACCACCATTTGCATCAGCTGATCTTGAGTATTATCAGAGGTAAGGTTATCACTGGACAAAACATTATCCTTGGATAACACAATATCCTTGTTAATATCTTCACTATTTTGAGGACTCGTGCTGTCTAATTTATCATTTTGTTGTACATCATCCACAACATGATTTTCCGATCTCCCATCAACGTCACCTCCCTCTTCTGACATTGAGTTTCTAAATATCGCAATCTATTTTGTACACGCTAATCCTTGTATCTACTCCACAAACTTGTAAATATATGTATACCAGAATGAAATATGATTCCTGGGTAGAAAAACGTCTTCCTTTGTGAGAGTCCAGTTGACTTCGTATGTTAACAACTTTACCCCAAAATAAAAGAGAGAGAGAAAGGTTATAACCCGGTACAGAAAAACCAATTGCAGACTTGAAAACTAACAATATAATGTACCACAGTGCAAATAGTTCCCTGTGTTCAATGGACAGCTACATTACCCAAAAAAAAAACAGTAGACAGCATATGATTTCAAGAGTTCAACATTGTTCACAGAAGCACCCAAGTTAGATACTTTATCACGAAAAAAACATGCATAATTTATAATTTAAGGGTTGTCCAGAATTGCTTATAAATATGTGCATAGTGCTTCAAATGTTTTACAAATAAGTATCTATCCCGGATTCCCGGTGCATCAAAAACTGCACTTTTTCCTTCAATAACCTAACAAGCACCGGCTTATTTATGTATCCATTATCCAAACACTTATAAGTTATAAGCACTTTTTGGCTTCAAAATAAAAATTTCAAGAAGCCTCAAGCACTAGAAATTTGCATTCCCAAACACTCACTCGGCATCCAGAAACAAATTGAAATAAGAAACAACATAAGGCGATAAAGTGCAGGCGATGATTGCAAACGACACTAAGATAACATTTGGACCATCGTATTAAACTCCGATTACGCCAGTAAATCATACAGTAGTTAGTTATACAGATATGAAAATGTAGCAATGTAGCAAACATCTAACAAACAACAGCTTCTTTTTATATCAATAATCAGTAACTAACTAATCGACTCGAAAACAAAATCGATATACAATAACACACAGCAAACATACATACAAACACTACTTAGGCATAATTTAATCATAAAAAATAAAAATGATAGTGAAGAGCAATTGAGGGTAGACAGTCTAACCTTACGATAACTGAATCAAGATCTATATCTATCTATCTATCTATCTATATCTATATATGTGTATTTCGTGATTATTTGTTTTTAAAGAAAAAATAATAAGGGATCTAAATCTGAACAAGCAACACCCCCACCCCTCTGTGAATCAATCAAAACGTAATAATTTATATTAATAACTATATTTTTGTGATTAATAAAAAGAGGTGGAGATTCATATAAATAAATAAAGGCTTATATGTTTATTTATTATATATTTATATTTATTAATTTTATTTTATTATTCTATGAACAAATCGTATTCGTGAAACAATCGGGAAGTTTGAGTGGCAACCAGATTTTCGTTTTACCCCCTCATAATTGAACTCCACCCAACTTTTTGCTTAAAAATAAAAAATAAAAATTTATGTTACACATACATAACCCGATCCAATATTTCACGCTGATTGAACCCAATCTAAATCAATATTTTATTTAATAAATATGATTATAATTATTTTTTTATAACAAAATTAAATATTTGACATTCATAAAATATTTAATGAAATATATATTACAGGTAAATAAGATACAAACAAAATAATTATTCATCACGGAGAAATTTTATTTTACAATAATAAAAAGTACTATATGAAACGTGAATTAAAGGTACATCAGATATAAATAACATAATTATTCATCACCGGAAATTTTCGCCATATATGCTCAATTAAGTCGTTTTTAAGAGCGTTGTAAGCTTTTTTTATTGCGAAGATATGCCCTATTAGTCATATAATTTGATAGGCTTACAATTCGTTTAGTAGAGTAATGAAAAGGTTGTTCATCATGTTCCATAGAGCTTCTTCATTGTTGGTTTGTAGGCGTGTCACTTAGAAACTCTGATGGATCATAATAACGAAGGTATGTGTCTCGTTCATCCTCAACAATCATATTATGAATGATTATACATGCACTCATAATTATCCCCATCATTTCCTTGTCCCACACAAGACATGGGTGTCAGAGACATGCAAAGTGAGTTGTAGAACTCAAAATGCTCGTTAACATCTTTTCTAATGGCCTCTTGATGTTAAGCAAACAACTTGTGTTTTCAAAGCTATGGAGAAGTCATTGAATTGACAAAGGCAGCCCAAAAAGGATATATGCCATCAGTGGGATAATATGTCCCTATTATATTTGTGTCCATTCACAACGTAACTAACATTTGTTGTTTGATCTAACAACACATCATCAAACAGAGGAGATCGGTGGAGGACATTAATATCATTGGTCGTACCTGGTGTTCCAAAGAATATGTTATGTGTCATATTTTCATAAGTAGTATGATGCAACAACTTCTAAAATGATTGTTGGTTTACCGCTTCTACCCGCATATTGGCTAGCCCAAGGAGTGAGATAGTTTTTCCATTCCAAGTGCATACAATCAAAGCTGCTTATCATGTCACACCCCACCTAGGCGGAATTACATGGAGTGTGACTTTCATGGAATCATAATCACAAGTTACATCGAACGACCTTTAAACGAGTCGTTTTAAAATACATTTAATTGAAAAGCATTGTCTTAATACACGATATAATAAGTGAGTTCACAAATAAATGATAGAGATTTAAAGACATGACAAAAGTTAGACAAAATATTATGCATACAAAATCTCTTTTCTTCAAGATGCAATGTGACTCTAAAGTGTGCTCCATAAGTATACCTTAATCACCTAATAAATACATGCTAAAATACATCGACATAAAGTTAGTGAGCTCATATGTTTACACAATAAATATAAGTGTACCACAAGATTTCAGTGATAAAACATAACATATTACCAGATAAAGTTCCGTAATTGCCCTAGGTTTTTGAATGGTGTTAACTGAAGGGTTAGAGGATTTTTGACCAATGTCATAGTTAGGCTTATGGGAGTGGGGGGCGTGTGGGGGGCGTGCCCTTACACTTTTTATGGGGAATTGTACTTTTATTGCCTATGGAAATGTGAAACTTGCTATTTGGAACGGGCGTGGTTCACCTAGCACACACACAAACATTTCATATTATTGAATATATAAAGTAAAAAAATATATATATATTCAAAAAGGGCGTTGTGCCCTTTCACCACTCCGGGTAGTCTTAGGATTAGTGGGCTACAATTCCCAATATAATTTTTGTAGTAGATGCTAATAAGGTTACTAGGAACTATGTAATTTTGGGACAACCATTTTTGTCTGCTAGTTTTAGTGTTGAATCAATCATCAATTATACTATAATTAAAGATTTTATATCTATATCTATACTACCTTATAAAGCATTTATATAGTGTCTTAAATTTTGAATTTTCTAAACATTACCATTTTTAACTTATTATTTAATGTTTATGTTATATTATATATATATATAGATTTACATACCAACTTTTATTTATATATATATATATTTTTATCAATAACAACAAATACAATTTTTATATACATGTGTTAGACAATTCAGAGCTGGCAGTCGGCGAAGCCGATTGCCGGACACCATCGTTTTTTAACTTCAACCATCAATTATCGCACATTGTGCAGGTATTATTTCTAGTATAGTATTATAGATAATTCAAATCCTTGATCAAATAAAAATTGAACAAAGAAAATACAAAGAAACTAAAATATTTTCATCATTATAGTTAATCAAATCGACATTAATATCAAGAAGTTTTACATCTTATTTTTGGATTTCATTTTTAACTTCAAAAGTGTGACTGTTTATTTTCGAAATATCGATTTATAACATATAAAACCTTAAAAAATAATAAAAACTTATAGAAGAAAACTGAAATTAACAAAAAATAGTTGAAGTTCTTTTTCAAAATTTAAATTGTTAATCAAATTACTTGATAACTCAACAAATAAAATACACTATGTAAAAGATAAAGCATTTAAGTGATCTTTCATATTTTCTTTGAGCATGTATTGACTTTATTAAAATATGTTTTTTTTACGGTCAGTCGAGTAGCGAATACCTCACGATACATATTTCAGGGAAAAAAAACATAGTTTTTTCCCTGAAATTGGAGTGACAAGTCTGTAGAGTTTTTTTTACGGTCAGTCGAGATGGACAGATATTTCAGGGAAAAAACTCTACAGACTTGTCATTCCAAGGAGTTGAACCCAAAATATGTGGGTAAAACTAGGGATGCATCAACCAGTTGAACTGACATCATTTAAAAAAAATATGTTTATTTAAATTAATTAATTATAAGTGGGACGTTTTACTCCAATTGAAAGCATTATCTTAACCTTGAATTAAATAAAAAAAATTAGTTAGATTTTGTTTTTATTTTTAATTGAAACTTATAAAGTATAATACATTTATTTAAATTATTTTTGTCACTTAGTTTACCGTGTCCCTTGGGGTTTATATGGGAATACATTAAAAACACTATGGAGTGAAACCGGTGGCTCGGCCTACGATGGGTGAGGATTTTTCTCGTGTCTCGGGTTATTGCAATTGGTACGAGTTTTTTGATCCTTTTTGCATTCATCGCAGTTCAAGCCTCGAAAAGTATCTAAGAATGAGTTGTTGTTAGTTCTTAGATATTGTATTTGTAAAATAAAAAATAAAAATAAATAAAAAAAATTGTAATTGTTTACTCCGGGCGTCTAGTATTTTGCTAGATGTCTTATAGTTTTTAATATATATTGCCGTTCAAAAAGAAAGTGAGATTTGTTCTCATAAGGCTAAAAATGCAATATATTTAAATTAACTAGACGAATGCCCGCGCGATGCGGCGACAATGATGGTAGCGGCGATGTAGTGGCGGCGGCGATGGGTGGTGGTGGTGGCGACTGGTGGTGGTGGTGGTGGCGGCGAGTAGTGTAGGTTATTGATGTAAAAGGGGGCAGTGTAGTTATTTTAGGAGTTAAGGGATAGATGTTGTAAATTAATTTCATTAAAGGTATTATAGGTATATTAAGTGGAGAGTTTAAAATAATAAGTAAAAGAGATAGGTATTTTGGGTAGTTCAAAGTTGTAATTTAAGAAAAAAAAGGGAGGGTGATGCTTTATATAGTAGTATAGATTAGATTTTACTCCAACATATACACACGAATATGTTATAATAACGACCTTAAAATATTTAAATTTGTTTTTATGTATAGTGATAACTTAAATATTCATATATACACTTTTAGTTTTAGATCATTTCAAAACCTATCGTACAACAAAAACAACCTTTGAAATGTCTATTGTTTTTTTAGAACGGCAATATATTAAAATAAAACAAAATGTCTAGCAAAACACTAGACACCCAAAAGAGTACAAATACAATTACAAATATCAAGGATAATCGACTATACAATACTATCCTAGATACATCTTGAGACTTGAACTGCGAGGAAAGCAAAAAGGGTGGAAAAAACTCGCGCCAATTACGAAACCAAGACGCGAGAAAAACCCTCACCAACAGGGGCCGCGCCACCGGTTTTCACCCTGTGATGTTTTTGATGCTAACCCATACAAGTCTTAAGGGATACGGAAAAACTAAAATGAACAAAAAACCATAACCGAATGCAAGAGACAGTGGACATTCACGACCAAAAAACTAAATGAACAACATGGGATTATAACACCACTTATCCCAAGGCATGGCTACCTTCTTACTTCGACTGTTGGTCCATAAATGAGATAACGACACCACCATATCAAAGAGGTAGTCGGACCTGCTACGCCCCGGCGAAAAGACCTCTTCATTACGATGCTTCCATATAACCCAAATGACGCAATACGAGACCGCCACAAGACAATCCTTTTTATCTCGTTGAATTTGCAAATCATCGAGATATAGAAACAAATCACCCAAATTAGAATATTGAGAAAAATTTAAGCCGAGCCACATAAAAACTAACCTCCAAAGGCGGATCGCGACTCGACATTCCATAAAGACATGGTTAGTAGATTCCGAAGTAGCCAAACATAGAGGACATAGCGTCGATGGGATATCAATCCCTTTATTCTCCAAGTTGATACGGGTTGGAATACGGTCAATCAAAACTCTCCAAACAAGAATGTTAACCTTCTTAGGAACTAATTTGCACCATCTCGTACTAGTAGAGGCAACAGGTAAAGACGCCGCATCGACGAACTCTCACATCCTTAACCAAGTAACCATCTTCAGCCGAGAGAGATCATCGTCATTTGTCTTCACTTTCAGACAACACGATACTATTTAAGTCGTCCAGGAGCTCTTGCCAAGAAGTATCCTCCACCCCACCCCTTAATGGACGACGCCAATTATCAACAAAACCAACACAATTCCATCTTTCAGCAACTCGGCAATTCTTGTCTTGATCCAAGGCAAAAAGGCGAGGAAATCAGTCACAGAGAGGAGTATTTCCAAGCCAAATATGTAACACCCAACTTTAAAAATACTGGATTTCTAAAAATTTTCACCTAACGGTGAATAAATACAGCGAAAGCTTTTAAATAAAACATTTGCAACTCTTAACGGAGTTACGTTTTATTAAACATAGGTGTTACTTGTCCATATCATAACAATAATCTAAAGAAACCCAGATAGTATTGGCACCAACATAAATGCCAACACCTACACTAATAAGTCTTTAAATCCAAAGACAATGTCAAGTCATAACAAATCATTAAACAATAACTATGCAAGCCCTATGGGTATACTAAGGACGTCTTCAAAGCATCTACCCATCCTTGCATCTCACAACTCTACTTGGCATCTCACTGCTTACCCTGAGGAAACAACACATTTAAGAAAACCAAGTGTTAGCTATAAATAGCTAAGT
>JAOEHQ010048983.1:0-20857 GCA_025447715.1 Asclepias incarnata
GCTTTGTAACACTTTATAAACAAAACTCCTTAAATCAGTATTAGGTATATAGTGTCTTTCTTATTTTAATGGTGAGACCTATTTGGCTCATCTAGCGCTGGGTATGACATTAGATGGTGCGTCATGTTACATAACCCAACAAATACAACTGGAATTTAATTATGTGGTCTTTATTCGTAGATATTATATTTTTACTTATTGGATAAAATCTTAAAGTTAATTTATTTAGTATATAGGTTTTATTTTAGATATGGATTAGGGATCATATCTGTATTAGGATATGGGTTATAGTCGATTTATATAATCAGGGCTTTAGGGTTGTAATTTTCATCATACTTTTTAAGAACTAATTTGTTATTTAACCCATTGTGAGAGCTACTCGACCTATCAATTGTCAATCAAACCTTATATTCGTTATTACCGGTGATGGTGGTGGAGAGAAGGTGATGAGTCACATTCTTATTGGGCAAGGAAGTGGTGATATGGTGCCATTTCTAGTGGAGCTGAATCTTAAAATGGGTGTGGGTAATTGCCTTATATAGTTATATATAGTATAGATATAGATATATACTATAGATAATTAGATGTAGAGTTTACCTTTAACCTGCTTGACTAGTTCCCTTATATATATATATATATATATCTTTTGACCATTTGAAGCTTCATATAAAAGACAACCCAAAGCCGTAAATGGGTCGAAATTGCCACCTTTAGTTCAAGGAGAAATGGTTCCTATTTACACCTTATTAATCGGATAAACTAATTAATTCAAATAACTTCAACTAATACTGTGCACATAGGTTTTAGTCTTGAACCTTTAAAGATAATATGATTAAAAATAATCATGGTTATATCATTATTATCGTTATTGTTATTGCTCTTATTAGTTTTATAACTTGTGTTACCACTTACCAGTGCTACTATCACTATAAATTGTAGCGTCTCATCAATGTAAATTCTTATGTACATGAAGATATAAGCACTTGACATGTGAATTCTAAGTTCATGATATGTTATGTTTAGAGCAGTTTGTGTAGCATATGGAAAATCGAACCTATAATTATTATGATGATGCACCCTAATGGATGATTTAGATCCCATTAAATCATTTGTACTATTACATGAAATTTGCCTCTAAAATCTGGAAATAGCCTATGGTCTCCCTGATGTGTCACGAAATCTATGAAGAAAAGGGTTTATATTGTTCTGATCTCTATTTATAAAACTCTATTCATGATAAGTATAAATATGATTTGGATATTAACAGGAAGACCTTGCAAAAATGGGTGTGATGATACGTCACTACAGCAACAAAGAACTGAAGGGTTATGTTCGTGTTTCTGTTGGTAAACCAGAACAAACTGATGCTTTAATGAATTGCATTAATCTTGTATCTTGATGGGGCTGGTCGAGTCACCAAGATTGTTTCTCGTTATTGCTTTCAAAATTGTTAATAATCAGATAGAGAGGCATCAAATGTGACCATTTTTAGGCAATTTGTGAAAATGAAGTGTTGTAATTTGAAATTTCCAGCATATGATTCTTCATTGTGGAAGCATTTAGCTTGAACTGCAGATTTTAATGCAATTTTAGTGCGGTTGGCTGGATTATAGAATAATGCGTGTGCGTAGGGTCATGAACTAGAGGTGGCAAAGCAAGCAGCCTTGGTCTGTTGTGTAATGTGTCAAACTAAGTTGCCTTAAAAACCCTGGGCTCTTTCAGGTGTGTTTGACTTAATTTTTGAAACATTTTTTTGCAATGAGATATGAATCATCTGGAAGCAGTCTTTATATTCTCGGGTAGAGATATGGCTGTCTATATCTTACCTCCCTATACCCCATTTTTGACGGTATTGTTATATGAATCATCCAAGGATTATCGAGTTATTGTATGTAGATGTAGTCGTCCAAGATTCTATGAATTAGTCGAGGTGATTTTGTATGCCAAAAGGTGCATCATACAAAATCTCAAAGGATTAATTTAAATAAAAAAAAAGTAAATAATTTGATGTTGTTCTATTTACTTAATTTTCTATTTATTTGTTTTTTATGAATGATAAAACAAAGGAAATAAATAAGAAATTAAATTCTTTTTATTTACAAACTATCTTTCAGACGTCACATGATCGTAAATGAAACATTTTTTCTTCATTCAATTTCTTTTAATTTTAAAATACAATTGACCAATTATTAGTCGTTATATAATTTCTATTTTATTTTAAAGTCTAAGTTTTAAAATGTGACCTAAAAGTATCGACGAGCCTTAATAAGTAAATCGATAAGAATCACGTAAAGGACCATTTTTGAGGGAAAAAAGGCTAACAATCGTGACGGATGGACACAACAACAATAACGGTACCCAATCCCAATCGTCATCGAGGGAGTACTTGAAAACTAGGAAACACCTCACCACCCCCTTGTGGCCTTGTTGTTCCGTGTAGTGAGTGGTAAGGTCTCGAATGTCGTAGATACCAAAGCGAAACTTTTTTAATATTTATAAAGCCAAAGCCATAGCCAAAGAGAGGTGCAATAATAATAATATCTGATTGAGAAAGAAAGCTAAGAGAGAAATTAGTGTGAAAATGGCGCTGAACCCTAATCTACATGCCAACGGTATGCCCGTCGCATTCGTCAACGAGATGTTCGTCTTGATCCGAGACGGTGTCGAATTCCAGATTGACAAGATCCCCGGGTATAATTCTATTCAATTCAATTTCACATATTATAAGATGATGATGATGATGATCGATCGTACCGTTCCTTAGGTTTACCATCATTCTTTTAACATATTATAAATTGTTTCTCTGTATTCCGCTTTCAAATATTGTTATTGTATGTATCTGGTGGTACTTTTGTTGACTTTTCGCAATATTTATGGGTGCCATGTGGCAACCGTAGAGATGTTTCGTCACTAAAAGTATCATCGGATACATACAATAACAATATTTGAAAGTCGGATACACACGCAGTAATATTTCAAGTCAGTAATTCAGTTACATACAGTAAACTTTGGTTTAAAGTTGTATGCATTTCCAACTATTTAATCTTTTATGCGTCCCCAACTGATTTAGAGTTAATTTTAATTGTTTCGAAAAGAGAATAATTTATTAATGAGGCTTGTATGTATAATGGTGATAGAAGTATCTAGTTCCCGATGAATTAATTATATAATCTTGAATTTGTTTTAGTGTGAACACACCCAATAAGCTGCTGCTGCTGCTGCTGCTTTACGGGTTCCGATTATGAACTATCTGTTGTTTTTATACTGTGTTTAGGGCTAATGGAGGAGTTGCCAAAGCAAAGGGTAAAATATATTTGTCCAATGTTCGCATGGTGTTTGTTGCTGATAAACCCGCCGACAATTTTATTGCGTTTGATATGCCGTTGGTGAGAACTTTCTCTCTTTTTGGGTTGGTTGCATGCTCTAGTTATTATGTATTTGATAAGCTGTAATATTTATGGTTTTGTTAAACTGTGTTTGTCTGATTGACAATTATATTGGGACAGAGGGAGGATTATGACTCATGCCCATAAATTCGGTGGTTGTGTTCACTATACATCAAGACGTTTATCATTTATTATCTGAAAATTGTGATGGACTTAATTGCTGTATGTGTAATTATTTGTTTTAGATCGTTGAACTTCTGTTACTTTTTCACCTAAAACATGCCCCTATGTGCATTTTGGCTACATAAAGCTACAGTTTGGCACTCTTGACAATAACATACGGCAGTTTTTGTAAATATAAAGATGCAAGCTGCCATAAGCTTCTGATAGATGCATTGTAGTGGTAGACTGGTAGCATATTTCATCCCTTTACTTACGAATGTGTTGATTTGCGTAATGTTTTATTTCCAATGGCTTAAGTAAACAAAGTAAGATACAACTGAAATGGGTCGAAATATAGAAATACTAACTACATTGTTATTGGAATGATACTGTCTTGTAATTCTGTTTTTTTTTTTTATCAAAATTTTGAACTAGTTTGACAAAGTTGCCCGTCTCGTGACGCACCAAAATTACATGTTAGACCCGCCTTCCGGCCTGCCAGACCCGCCCATATTGACACCTCTAATTATTAGTATGTTCATCGCTGCATCTCAGACATAAATCATTACTTAAATAGTGATTGCTTTGATATTCATACCTCCCCAACATCTGTTGGTTTGCCTAGCCATAGGCTTGTTTATGTAGAATCAGTTATTTGACTTTTATTTTTCCTGCAGCTGTATGTGCACGGAGAAAAGTTCAATCAGCCGATTTTTTACTGCAACAATATATCTGGACTCGTGGAGCCTGTAAGTAAATGAATGTGATTCTTTGACCTTTGAAAATGTAGCCGGTTATCTTTTATGTAATCATGTGCGATTGTAGGTGGTTCCAGATGACCAACACAGGGCATTATACTCAACTCATTCGTTCAAGATTTTGTTCAAGGAAGGAGGTTGTGGAACATTTGTGCCCTTGTTTTTCAACCTGATAAAATCTGTGAGACAATATAATCAGCAATTTAGTGCTGCTGCGACAGAGCCTCGTGCTGCTGATCCTTTAAGAGCAGCAGAAACTCCAGTTGACGAGATGATGAGATCCGCGTAAGTGTCATTTGTTTAGAAATTAAAATAGATGAGCAATTTCCTGATGGTGCTTTTTAGAGGTGGCCAATTGGATGGGTCAAGTAATGGGTCAAAACAGCTTCCGGTCAAAATGGATAGTTTTTGGTAAACTGAAATGGCCGTGCTGTTGGTTTGACCTAAAACATATTGGCCCAAAATTTGAATGTTAAGAATACCTAAAAGATTTAAGTGGTTGCATGCCACACAATTCTTTTTTGCTGACTTTCTACCGGTTTCAAATGTTTCTGTTTTAACTAACCCTTTTACTTACCCATTCGCCCCGTATTGAATCTGCTTAGCCAGTACATAACACTCCCTTTGTTTGAGCAGATATGTTGATCCAAATGACCCAACAAGGATCTTTCTGCAGCAGCCAAATTCAGATTCACAGCTGAGACGCCGTACATATCATCCCCAGCTTGAATAAATCACCAAGTTCATTCATTTGAAACTTGTGATCGTCTTTATGATACAAATCTCTCTACCTTAATATAGTCTTTAATTACCTGTGTAATATCTACTTGTACATGAGATTTCCTGGCACCGGGCTTGTATGTATTTGGGTATATTTTCACTTGGTAAGTTGCCACTTCAACTGAATGCCTTTTAATGTTCTTTGGTAAACTTGTTTTGAGCACCCTTTTGGCCGTTTGGGGTCGGTCTCGGCTCTCAATGCATTAAAATGTAGAACTTATAAGTAGAACCAATTTTAATTAACATTGTCAAAAGAAAGAGAGCTTTCCAGGCTGGGGAAGCCCGATGAGAGCCAACTATCGAGAGTCGGCTGCATTCAAAACATAGGTGAATATGGACTTTTTTATTTTTTAATAACCCAAAATTTCTATCAAATATCAAGCAAATGAAATTATTGTAGGTTCCTAATTATAGTGTGATTACACAAAGTTATCTTGAATTAGTGAAAATAAAACGTACATGAGTTCATAGAAACACATCAAAGATATATTCTAGTATCAAACGTATCCCAAAGCTTAAGTCATATTAATTGATGAGGTGGCTTGCTAAACTGAGTATTACTTAAACCTATATTTCCATTGGGATGACGATCTAGTTGACTTAGATTAGTGACCAAGCATAGTCGTGTAAAAAAAAAAGACCGAAACTGAAACTGAAGAAAACCGGAAACCGAAACCGGTCAAAACCGGTTTTGTTTTTGGCCAAACCGGCCGGTTAGTAACCGGTCAGTACGAACCTGGTTTGAACCCGGTTTTAGTGGTTGTTGGTAATATGTCTATTAACCAGCCTAAATAGGGTTGAAACCGTTTTGGATAGGGTTGAATCCGGTTTTAGTAGCTGTTAGTAATATGTCCCTTGGCAAGCACCATTATAAAAGGAGGTTACTTTAGTTGTTCGTTTCACAAAAAGAAGAAAAAAATATATGGAAAAGAAAAATCATAAAGAGCGTAGTAATTCTAGAAACCGTAAATGGCGTACTGGTAAACATCCAATTCAAACTTAACTGGCGTCATGGTTAGGATACATCTTGGGATGTTTAAGGAAAAAGTCTAGAAAGTGGTCATGAGAATACTGGTTAGGCCGTGTATATATATATTTTTTTTTAACGGCAAAGGAAGATATTAATATTAATTAATAAGAACTCTAGCAAGGTGCTAGAGAACAAAATACAAGATACAAACATTCAATTCTTGAAATACAATAGGAAAGACATATCCTAGAATCTTCTCGGGACTTTAACTGCTAAGCCTACAAAATGGGTGAAAAAAACTCGTATCAATTACACTAGAGCACGACACGAGAAAAATTCCCACCAACTGAGGCCACGCCACTGGTTATCACTCAGATGTGTTTTGTATATTAGAGTGGAAAAAGTCTAGGAAATGGCCACGGGGGTCGGGGGTGCTGGTTAGGCCGTGTTAGGCTCGACTTTCTCGAGTAGCATAAACAGGGATCCTTCTCCGTTTACCCGTTTAGGAGGAAGAGGTCCGCAAGCTGCAGCAAAGGAGTCAAGAGAAAGTAAAAGCACCGTTTTAAGTTTCTATCTTAAATATAATACCACGTCCCTCCTTGAAGCAACTTATGTAAGTAGCTAGGAGGTGATTTTTAAGTTTATATTGATTTTAGTTTCTATGCTAAAAGATTAATAGAATGTAAACGAGGCCAAAAAGAAATCTGAACAGCAAAGTTTACGGCTGCTGTCTCAAAATTTTGGAGTTACACTACAAAGACTTAAAACCGAAAGAAGGGGATATGTTGTAGAGTTGGGAATATGTTAGATTACATTGAAAAGAGAAGGGGATGGTGGTATGAACTGAAAACCGAAAGAAGATGTTTTCCCATGAATCGTTATTTTATTATCATTGTCAGTAAATAGGAAGGGTTAGCTACGGATTACAAAGAGGGTCGGGCGCTAAATATGCCTAAATTCAACGAACTTTTTGTTAAAACGGGTATATTTGGGTTTGACTTTAAGTTTTTGCCCAAAAATATTTATAGAACAAGTGAATCCGACATTATAAATGCCGGATTGGTACACGTCAGATGAATCTGGCATTATAAATGCCGGATTGAGTACGCGAGGCATAGCATGGTTGAATCCGACATTTATAATGCCGGATTGTAAGTTGATGTGACTAGCTTGCAGTATCCAAAGTTAAAAATAAAAATAAAATTATGAGTCCGACATTATAAATGCCGGATTGTAAGAAAGTGGGTATGATGTGACAACACCTTCCTCTTTTCTTGTACACATGAAATGGTTTCCATAAGGCCCCTCCCAACCATAGCACCACATTCTCAAATTCTCACTACCACATCAGCGCCACATCATCCCTTCCTCTCAGAATTTACCCCCTACCAACCATACCACCATTCTCCCCAAATCCTCAACTTCTTACTGTCACGTCATCGCCACATCATACACCATCTCTTTCTTTTTATATATAAATATATACATATATACATATATATAACACATACACACACAAAGTTTCCAGAACGCACGTTCTCCCCAGACTTTGCCCTCCAGAACGCGGCCATAACGCGAGAAAGTGACCTAGAACGGTGGCAGTGCCATCCGCGTTATGAGAAAGTGAGAAAGGGGGGGGGGGGGGGTGAGAACGTGCGAGAATGCACCCGTTGGGAGTGGTCTAATTTTTTTCCGAGGGCATGCATTAACATTGCAGACATTGTGTCAGAGAATGCACAAGAACAACATATCCATACTTTCTTTTAAACATCACATCTTCAAATTTCTTTTACAGGGTATGCACGGACTGTGCAGGTCTACCACTGTGAATAACTGCTTTCTTACAATCCGGCATTTATAATGCCGGACTCATATATTTTTTTTTTAATTTCAGACACTGCAAGCTAGTCACATCAACTTACAATCCGGCATTATAAATGCCGGATTCAACCTAGCTATGCTACGCGTACTCAATCCCACATTTATAATGCCGGATTCATCCGACGTGTACCAATCTGATAGGTTATGATCCGAGAAAGAAGGAGAAGCTAGAGAGAAAGGATATTCTTCAAATCTTGGATGGATATACCATCGTAATTTATTCCCATAATATAGGCAATCAACTTACAAAATAACCCTCAATCATACTAATTAACATACTAAACCCCATACTTAATAAAAATAGCAAAAAATATAAATTTAAAGTAACAATGCTTCCCCCTTAACCCACTTTTTGCCCTCAAAAAGTGAATCAAGGACCCTGGTCTTCATCTTCAGTTGCTTGTTTCTCATCATCTGCCACCTCAAGTATGTAAAGTTGTTTTTTCTTACACTTGTGCCCCGGAACAAACCTTTCAGTACACCAAAAACATTCTCCTTTTGCCCTTTTTAACTCAAGTTCATCACTCGTTAAACGCTTTGAGCTAAGAGTTCCTGGTTTAGAAGCTGGTGGCTCGGTTGTTGGACTTGGCAGCAAGGGAAGTTTTGAAGCATTAACCGGGGGTGTTATTTTGGCATGTTCATTCTCACTCGTGACCTGTTGCGACCCGTCCTCAGCGCCCTTGAGTTTATTCATCAAACTCTTGTTGTTGATACCTTGAATTCTTGCTAACCCATACGCCTCATGCAGTGTTTGAGGCTTGAACATTTTCACCGGACCCTTAATTTCCGGTTTAAGGCCCCTCAAATATAAGCTAACCGCTTGAGTTTCGCTTAGAGTTACCTTGTTCAATAGGGCATCGAAGGAAGTGTTGTAAGTTTGTAACTCGTCCGTTTGAACGAGGGATGCTAACTCCTCTAACGGGTCCTCAAACATGGCATTCGAGAAACGGTTCGAGATGTTCCGAACATAATCTGCCCATGGCAGATCCATCACTGTCGCCCCCCGTGTCTTCATGAACGCCCGGTGCCATTGAATGGCTTCCCCTTCGAGGTGAATGACTGCGTATTTCAACTTCATATTATCCGGTGTTTCATCGATGGTAAAGAAGTGCTCGCAACGGTAAACCCATGCCTCCACGGCCTCCCCTGAAAACCGTGGGAATTCCACCTTACCTATTCGCATAGGACGCGTCCCCGCTCGAGACTCGGTCTCACTGAAAAAGCTTCCCCCGCCCCCGCCACTGCCAGAACCACCTGATCCGTTGCCGCCAGAACCCCCGCCTTTCGATTGATCCTTGAACGCCCGAAGGATCTCTTCCTGTAGCTTCATTGACTGTTCCTGTTGCTGCATCAACGTTGCTAGGGATGTCTGCAGATCCTTGATAGCCTTGCCATGATCCTTGAGGGTGTTGTCCACATCTTGATTGCGAGTGTTAGTCATGGATGATCGGAATGGAAAACCGAAAAGGAACGAGAGGGCTCTGATACCCTTGATAGGTTAAGATCCGAGAAAGAATGAGAAGCTAGAGAGAAAGGATATTCTTCAAATCTTGGATGGTTATATCATCGTAATTTATTCCCATAATATAGGCAATCAACTTATAAAACAACCCTCAATCATACTAATTAACATACTAACCCCCATACTTAATAAAAATAGCAAAAAATATAAATTTAAACGTAACACAATCCGACATTTATAATGCCGGATTCACTTGTTACATAAATATTTTTTTTGCAAAAACTTGTTTGACAAATCTACCCCAAAATATACCCGTTTTAACAAAAAGTTCTAAATTCAATGGGTCTATACTAATATCCGCTAATATACCCCCACAGTTTGAGCGGGAGATTTTCGCATGCTTAATCTGGATCTGAAATATGTGAAGAGATGATGGAAGCCCATTCATGAAGATATCAAGCATACTGGTATCATGAAGGAACATGAATAATCCGAACCTGTCCCGTGGCAACCTTATATCGAACAAAGTGAATATCAATGAGATATGCTTCATTTGTTGATGTTGAACTAGATTAGAAAACATGTAAACAACACTGACATTATCATAGTTAACAATAGTAACAGGGTATAAGGGAGTTTGTAGTTCCTGAAGGAGGTTGCGTAACGAAGATGTACCTCGGCAACAACATTAGCAACCCCGGTATATTCAGCCTCGGCACCGGATCTAGAAATAGTCTATTGACGTTTGGAAGAGCATGACAAAAGATTGCTGCTTATAAGAAAAACCCAGTAACTAGAGGCCCGTAAAGTGTAGATAAAATATTAAAATTATGATTTAAACCAAACATAACGTTACATTTTGGTGACTTTAACCCTATTTTTATCGCTCAAAATCTTTTAAAGTTTTATCCTATTGTTACTAGTGGGTCAATTTAGGCCATTCACCAAAGGTAATAAAAGCCATAAAAGTAAAGCTCTTAGGTAAAAATAAAAAATAAAAAATAAAAGAAGAAGAAAAGAAGCCTAAATATAAATAAAAGTAAAATGAATATTGAATATCCATGATTTTAGCCTAGCCAATAGTTATTCTCCTCATCTCTTGCTTGTCCATACCCTTGTGCAATGCTTGTCTTAGCCATTCTGTTTCAAAGTTCTTATTGACTTTGTTTCAATCTTCTTCTTCTTGTTAGATTTGTTGGTATTTTTATGACCTTAGTGGAACAAGATCTATTCTATAGGCTCGTACCTCTGAATTATTGATTTCTAGGATTTGTTGGTTGCACGAGTTGGAAACAATGGCTCATTTTCCGGACATAGTATCATCTGAGGGATACGTTCCAGGCGTTAACCAGCCAGAACAAATGATATGCCAATACTTACACATGAGCAATTCAATGGGATGTTCATGGTTCGGATGTGACGTTTCAGCCTTCAGTGTCCCCCTTTTGTTGTTTCAACTTAGCATCATCTTCGTCGTCTCACAAACATTCTATTATCTCCTCAGGCCCCTACGACAAAGTATTCTTTCTTGCCAACTTATCGTAAGATTCTTATATATGTATATGCATGCATTTTCATTTATAATTGTTTTTGATCATGCTTTGATTTATCTTTTCTATCCAGGGTTGTATCATATTCATTTGGTTTATAAGACTCAACGATCACCTCCTAAACCAAATGTTCCCAGAATCAGGCAAGATGGTTCTTGACACGGTGGCCAACTTTGGGTACCTGTTACACATTTTCGTCGTTGGGGTTCAAATTGACACGACTATCTTAAAGAGTGTGCATAGGCACATGGTGCTCATGGGTTGCATGTCTTTTATGGTACCTTATGCAATTTGCTGCTTGTGCTTAATGTCTATGTCTAATATAGTCGAGATGGATGAGATTACCTTCCATACTCTTCCTTTCGTTGCTGCTTTAACTTCCATGACAACATTCCCAGCGGTCACCAGCACTCTATCAGATTTAAACTTGTTGAATTCAGATCTTGGTAGATTATCTTGCAGCACAGCTTTGGTTACCGATGCCTTCAGTTATGTTATTGCTTTAGCGTTGAATACTATTGGTGTAGCTTTAGAAAGACAAGAGTGGAAGCCATTAAAGAATGTTTTGTATATCATTTGTTTTTTGATATCCATGGTTTACGTACTTCGCCCATTTGTGTTGTGGATGGCCAAGAGGGTTCCTGAAGGTCAGCAGATTAAGGAGAGTCAATTTGTTGCAGTGCTTGCAGCAGTATTGGTTTGTGGGTTTCTATCCGAATGCTTAGGACAAAATGCTTCTTTTGGTGGTTTCACGATGGGCATATGTGTGCCTGATGGGCCTCCTTTTGGTTTGGCTTTGGTGAACCGAATAGACTGGATGGCTTCTAACATTTTGGTTCCTGCCAAATTTGCAATCAGTGCATTCAAAGTGAATTTGAAGTCACTTGGAGGTGATCATGTGTTTGCTGCTTTGATCACTGAGGCTATCATTACTTTAGCATACTTGGCTAAGTTCACATGTAACTTTCTTTTAGCCATGTATTTCAGTGTGCCGCTACAGGATGCATTTCATTTTGCTATGATTATGTGCACCAAAGGCATTATTGACGTCTCAACCTTTTCCCTAATACGATCTAACGAGGTAAGCTACACTCCTAAAATAACTATGTAATCGGGGTTGGTTATTGTAAAACAAACATGATTATAAAACAAATGAGTTGTTAAAGGTACACTCAATCGTTGACCTCACACTGCTAAAAACATATGGTAGTTCAAACATTACATTAATTAGTACAAAAAATATACACTGTATGGGTATTTGACTCGAATTTATGCTTTTTCGTTCGCTACATAGGCACGATCTATTTCCAACAACTCTGTCGATTTTGTTTGAAAGGATAATTCCATTAGTTTTGGTTGGCATATATAGGTGGTGACGGATCAAGCATACTCTCTACTCATACTCAACATGCTATTAGTAACAGGATGTACAAGGTTTCTTCTATGGCATTTCTATGATCCATCAACAAGATACAAAACATACAAGAGAAACAGCATCTTAGAATGTGAATCAGGCGATTTCCTAAGAATGGTGGTTTGCATTCACAATGAAGACAATGTCCCATCCATCATAAACCTTTTAGAAGCGTCAAATCCCACAACACGTCAGCGTATTGAAGTTATCACAATGAACTTGGAACAGCTTGAAGGTCGATCATCTGCTATTTTAATACCGAGCTCAGAAGTTGAAAAGATCCCTTCAGCCCACAGTCGAGTGTTACAGACTGGGAATGCTTTCAAATACTTCATGGAACGTAATTACAACTCCGTTTTGGTTGAACACTTTGTTGCCATGGCACCATATCGAACCATGCATGAAGATATCTTCACTATTGCTATTAACAAATGTGCTAATATTATTATTGTCCCGTTTCACAAGCGTTGGGCTATTGATGGAAGTATTGACGCTACATTTCCTGGAATTAGATCAGTCAACTTAAAAATCATGGAGAAAACACCTTGTTCTATTGGTATACTTGTTGACAGGGGACAAATTGGAGGACCTCAATCCGTGTTAACCGGGAGAACGAAGGTGTTCCATATAACCCAACTTTTCCTTGGAGGTGCAGACGATAGAGAAGCACTTGCATACAGTTGTAGGATGGCACAACACTATCACACTAGTCTATTGCTGGTTTTACTAAGACCAAAGCACACAGACGTTGAGCTGACACCCAAAGTGCATGAAAAGAGATTGGATAAAGAGATGATTGATCGATTTAGGATGGAATGCAAGGGACGAGATGTTTATATTCAAGAAGAGGTGGCAGAAGATGCATTAGAAACAATGAAGTTACTAAGGGCAATGGATAAAAACTGTGATTTGTTTATAGTTGGTCGCGAACATGGTTATGCTTATTCTCAGTTGACGTATGGGCTATTGGAATGGTCACAATGCCCTGAGTTAGGGGGGATTGGTGACTTGTTAGCTACAGCAGAGTTTAAGTTTTCTGTTCTAGTTGTGCAACAGCAGCCGTGGGAAAGAATTGAATTAGACGACTCACAGTTTGGATTTGGGAAATGACATTGTGTGATATTGTAGCTGTACGTGTAGGTCAAAGTTACCAGTTCACCATTTGTAATGCATAGTTCTAAATATACCTTTAGGTAATGTACATGATTTGCATGTTAGCCTGTTCGAGGATGGAGAGTCGTGACCATGGATGGTGGCTGTGGACTTGTGGTGTAGAAGGTGGTGGCGGTGGGATGGTTGTGCTTGCATTTTTCGATACACAGAGAGAGATAAGAGAAAGAGTTGTCTGTGTGTCTGTGGTCTGTGTAAGGGAAATATGGGTGGGGGGTGTTTGCTTACAAGGTTAATGAGTGAAGCATTGTGATCAAGTTCATTGCTGTCTAAACGATTTTGCTAATTTTGGAAGTTTTTTTTTATTTTTTGGAACGGCTGCTTTATTAATGAAATTAAACGGTTGAAAAGTGATGAACCGAGTAAAAAAGAAAAAGTTACAACATAAAGAGCGGGTTTTTAACCCACTCAATCCAAGCCATACTAGAGTTCTTAAATTTGGAAGCTTATATCTCCTTTGTTAGCGTAAATTATTTGAATGAATGTTTAAGTACGACCTTGAAAAATCATGTCTGCGAGCCTGTGTTAGATAACATGTCATGTGCATTCCTTTCAAACCATCAGAGAACAAAATGAGAATTGAGATGGAAAATGGCATATGCCCAACTAATAACATAGATGCTTAATTGCTTATTTCAAAAAGGCAATATTCAGAAATATTATAGAAATCAAGTGCTTAATGAATTTTAGTTACTCATCTGTCAGCAAGTTCATTGCTGTCTCTACTAATGAATGAATCGACGTCTTGTACCTGCTCAATCCAATGGCCCCCGAGAAAATATTAAAGCTTTCGACCTCTGATGTTGTCTCGGTGATACCTTCCAGCTCTTCTCTTATGCCAAGATTCTTGAAAGTCTGAATATTTGCACACGTATCTTTCATCATCCAAATTGTCAACTCCACTACATATCTCCTTACTCGTGGAGCCTTGGTTTGTGGTTGTGGATATTTTTTCAAAATTTGCACGAGCGCCGTAGCTAAATCAGTCTCTTGTATTCCGGCTCTATTAAACATGAGACTAGCTTCTTGAGATGTCATATATTTGAAGACCTGTGCTGCTAATCCAACCATTACTTCCTGCAACTTGTTTTCTTCTGTCATGATTTCTTTTAGTACCTAGAAAAGCCAGCGGTGCGTTACTTTCTCATGACTTACAGTATGACAAAAAAGGTGGGTCGGGCAGGTTGGGTAATAGCCAAATTTCTGCGAGTTGGGTTTACAGGTTGGGTTGTCCATACACATTTTTGGTCTGAATCCTGTGATATATCTATAAATATTTACTGTGTTACAGATAATTACATTGTTATATTGTTTCAATAACAATGTAGTTTTACAAAATAAAAATTCAGGAGGTTTCATGCATCACAAAGTATACTGTGGCGAATCTCAACAGTTCAACCCATTTTACATTTTTCAGATATATCTGACTTGAATCACCCACTTGATACTATAGCCCATAGCTCAGCCCAGTAAAAGCCTTTTTGAGCCCGGTCTTACATAGCCTGGTCTTAGGCCCGGTCTAGCCCAAAAGGCCAATTTGGGATGAAATATTTTTCTGAAAGTCTGGGCCGCCCTGGCCCGGTTTAGCCCGAAGCCTTAAAAAAGCCTGAAATATAGCCCGAAGACCCAGTCCTTAAAAGTCCAAAGCTTGGTCCCTTAAAAGCCCAAAAGTATAGTTCCCGTATAAAAATGTCTTTAATATTGTATGTATCGAAGGACAAAACTTTCATCACAATCAATGGTGCATTTGCTTAAAAGATTATTTTGATAGAGTCAAACGACAACAACACAAAAATTTACTACAAGATTCACTCATGGACATTAAAGATGATATCCTTGAAGATGAAGGGGTAGAAATCCAAGTCAAAGTGAACTAGATGAATGAACATTGCCTCTTATTTCAAGCTCATTGAGCACTATCGCCTACCTCTTATTCCAAAATAAGCTTGAAAGGATTTACTTTTTTTTTCAAGAATTCTTATTGTTTAAAGTTTGAACTTTCATCATCCTTTTTCTCATTTCTTTTAGATATGACGCATGTTTGATTTTTTTTTCTTTTTTGTAATTTGAAGTAATATTTCAATAAAACATGTTCTAGGTATCCTTTATGGTAAATATGAGTTATTCTTCATTATTTCGTTTACTTGTTATTATCTTTAGTAATTTCATTGATGGTATCATAACCGTGAAACTAATAAATTTGGTAGAGGTCAAATTCAATTTTTTTTTAATCAAGTTAGAATAATAGAAAACAAATATACAAGCCCAAAAGAGTCCGGTCCGGCCAGTTAAAAGCCCAGCCCGGTCCGGCCCGGTCTAGCCTTTCGGGCTCTAACATGCCTTGTTTTTTTTTATAATTAAAAGCCCGGTCTAAAAAGTCCGGTCTTTCTCAGGCCCGGTCTTTTTAAAAACTTTTTAAGCCCGGATTTTTTGGGCCCGGGGTAAGGCCCCGTCTGGACCCGGCTTTGTGCACCTCTACTTGATAGTATATGAGTTAATATTACCACTTCTACTTTATCATGATATATAAATAGTAGTATAGTATAAGTGGCAATCTATCTTGATCCATGTATAGGTAAATAGGTCAATTTTGGTCATACATTATCTCAAACAGGTGAATACAATTTCCTAGCTAAAATAAAATGGATCAAGTTGGTCGAACTCATCAATCGAAGTGCGTCAAAATACAGAAAACATCCTAAATCACGTCTACTCTATAATGAGAGTTTATTCCCTGTGATCAGAAAAAAAATGTTTCACGTCAACCCAACCCATTCTGATCAGCATTGCCCGCTCATTTTGCCACCTCTAATGTGAAAATAAATAGAACTTTTGGAAGAGAACTTACAGTGGGCGCAGCAGCAGTTACGCCCCTTAGCTGTTGAAAGCACTCTGGGCCACTGTAAATGCATAAATTTCTTAAAATCCTTGCTGAATTGATTCTAAGCAACGGGCTATCCAAAGCAGCAACAAGGTTCTCCATAACTTTCAGTTTCAATATACGATGACAGTTATTCATGCTTTCAAATGCCAGCATTCCAAGTGCCTCTCCAGCTGCTATTCTCACATGATTATAAGTTTCAGGTGTCGCCTCTCTAAAGAAAATAGTTAATAGTTCCTTAAAAACTCCTCCGGTGCCCCCTATCCTCTCCGTAGCACCAGCTTCCAGGGCCAAGCTTGTTAATATATCTATACCAAGTCTCTGCAACATCGGGTGTTTCTCACCATATCTCAATATATTTCTTATGTAACTAATTGAGAAAATCACCTCTGATATATCTGCCCGAAGCTGTCTGCCTGTACTGCCCGGTGTGCTTACCAACATCTTTACCACTTGTAAAGATGTTTTCACAGTCAAAATCTGAGACTCCGTGACCCTTTCATCTTTCAATAACCTCTCACCGGCGTCTGCGAAGTCTATGATTTTTGTTAACAACCCTTTTGTGTTTCCAATCTTTCCGCAATTGTCATGATCACGGGCAAGTTTCTTCAAAATTTGAAGACCCAATTGATTGAATGTCCAAAAACCATAGTCTTCTTTGTCTGTGATGATCTCTTTTTTTGATATTTCACCATACGACGTGGCAGTATGGTTTCTATGGATATGTAATAGAGAAGATATAGATTTTATTGCACCTGGAATTCCAGCTACCCGAAGGGAGTTTTGTTTTTTGCCAGCTAATTTTGCTAGAATTTCAGCTGCTGCTTTCCTAATCTCTTCCTCTTGCGGATCTTTCCAGTTTAGCATTTCCACCAACCGTTCAATCACTGTTATCGTGATTCCAATCTTCCGCAGGGTGTCCTCAGAAAAGCGTGCATTTTTTGTGAAACTTTCCAAGATTCTCATCCCAATAAGTTGCTCATCTGATGAGTCAGAATCCAAGAGTTCAATAGAAAACGAAACTAAATCCATCTTTAACCCGTCAAAGATACTTCCATTAACACATTTCTCGTATGCATCATAGAAAAACCGCCTTACTGAGATCATCCCAAGTGGTCCCAATTCACACTCGTTGTTTACCCGTTCTAATATGTTCTTGTACATCACCTTCCATTCCCAATAAGCTTTCTCCAAAAGAAACAAAAGCGCCTCTGCCAATGCCAATGCATAGAATAAAGTCAAAGCTGATTTGCGATTCCTCTTGTCAGTATCTCCTTTCTCGATCTCTCCATAGTTCTGTTTCACAAGTTTTATTAACGACAACACCACACAGGCCGTCGCTGATGCTAATTGTAGCCAATAAAGAAGCCTACTTATATTTCTTGACAAAAATACCCATCGACCATAAGGAAGAAGAGGAACATCTGAACTTGTCCATGTACGAGTCAACGTCTTTTTCTTCTGCAAGTTTCTACTAGTCTTTATCAGCTTCCTCGGGCGTGGACACTCCCTACTAGATTGTCTCTTCACAGCCGTACAAGCTCTAACCAATATATGGGAACGAGACTTTATTGCACGAAAACTATTGATCCCAGCATCGGCTAATGACCAAGTTGATTGATGCTGCCATTCTAGCTCATGGCTCCTGCTAAAGATCCTGGTACCTTCTATCAACAAAATAATAGTAATGAACCAAAAATCGGTTTGGTCTATAGTAATAGCAAATCCACCAAGTAAAACAACGGTAGCCCATATGAACCCAAGGGTCCCTAGCCCTGTGGCTGCTTTTTCAAGAATGGCTAGCCGAAGGGCAAAGAGGGTTATTCTCTTTTCAGGTGCCCATCGGTTCCCTTGTCTTGCTCCTGAAACTGATCCTCCTGTATTATTACTAATGCTGCTTTCGATACTACTTTGTGGCTCGAAAATCGCGTCGTCTATTGGAACATGAACACTTTCTTGGCTTTCTATTCTTGCTTTTGGATCCATTTTTGTGAAATGAATCAAAAAAATGGCAAGTTTTATATATCTTTCTTTTGTGTTTTAAGTGGTGTATATATGTGTATGGAAATTGAGCTTTGGGTGCAAGTTTTGCTTCTAATTATAGATTAATGGAAATGTGAAACAATGTGACTTGCTTTTCAAGGATTTCTAGATTTATATTACTTCTAAAAGTTAAATTAATGGTTTTTCTTTTTTTTTTTCCTTTAAGTTTTGTATAAAGACTTTAAGCAGTCAGTTTGACATTCAGTTAGGATAGTTGGTAAAAAAGAAAAAGCTATTCCAAAATGGCTCACGTTTAGAAAAATAATGTGTCCACAAAATATTTGTTTTTGATATTTTGGAAGCACTATATATACTAACGGGCGGGGATAAGACTATTTTCTGTATACCTTTTATGACGGGATTGGATATTGCTGATAATTTTTATGACGGGATTGAATATAGTTGAAAACTTTGTTTAGGCTATGTCACTTTTGATGATGATGATGATGATGACGACTTTTGTTATGCATGTTTTATTTCATGGCAGGTAGGATGGCTGTGATTAATTAATTAAAGAGCAGGTATGTAATATTACGTAATTCATAAATAATATGATAATAAAATAAAATCAAATCGTTGAAAGTTGATTTACTTTAGGATGTTTTCCACATAAGAAATTTAATTTACGATTAGTTTATGTTGCAGCCAAGGAGTGGTTTGAATATTCTTAAACCCAAAGTAATAATTTTTTAATCCTAATATTAAATAATTTTCAAGGAATTGATTAATGTATGTAGCTTTAATTTTTAAAATTGCTATTGTTAACTTGTTATACTAGTATAAACTAGTTACACAATTTGCTCTATCATGTAATTTTTATTATAAATTATTAACTTGCTTTTTTTCCGAGTTTTTTTTTTTTCTTCTTTCTACAATAGTATTATTTTCTTTTTTTGAAAGAGCTTTTTTGCAATATTACGCATGTATTTGTTGCGACTTTATGTAATTTTACGTTCGTGTTTTATGCGATTTTATGTAATTTTTTAGTTGCGGTTAAGGTAACCAGTTTTATTCCCTTAACTTACATTCTTTGATTTGCAGCTATATTTATCTATTTCTATTTTTAATAATAATAAGAAAAGTTCTAAAACAAATTAAAATGGTAAAATGAGATATAAATTTTGAAACAAAAGAATAATTTATTAATTATTTTCAATTCAATTATTTATGTGGATGTTGATTTTTATATGATGGCTTGCAAGGGTGCGGTTAGGCTATATAACAAGTCTTAGTTGTGTAGAAGCAAGTGGGTGTGGCTCACCCTCATCCTTAGAGTGTACGGTTCGTGTTGGCTTTTCTTTTTCAAGAAAAGTTTTCTTTTCTCAAGCAAATCCGTTAAGAAACGGATGGATATCAATCAACTCATACTTATATTAATAAACAAATGTTAATACCTATATGATATACGATATATGAATTGACTATATATAATGTATGATTAAAATTTTTTCATATATAATCAAATTAAAAAACTAAAACAAAGATGATGTCGCATAATATATATATATATAATTGTTAATCGTAGTCGAAGATAGGGATGGACATAATTTCCAAGTCCCGGTCCCATCCAAGTACCATCTTGGTACCGTCCCGGTACCGGGATCCGAATGAGAAATGAGACCGGTATCCACTTTTGTTGGTTTTCGGGATTTGGAAACGCGGTACCGGAAAATGGGACCATGGTACCGGGAAGTGGTACCGATGGGAAATGGGACCAGTACAAGTACCATGTTTTGAAGATTTTCGGAATAGATATCAAGACCGATACGAGACGATACCAAGCTCACGCTCATCCCTAGTCGAAGACTATAATTAACACATAACAATAACAAATTATTGTATATGTCCGTTGATTTTTATTTTTACGGACACGATTATCTCTATATTTATTATTGTATGGTTCGGTTCGGGTTTGAGCTCATGATCATCCCTATTTGTCACGCATGTTTTATACTTATAACTTTTAAAATGTAGTTGAGCATATCAACACGTTACATTTACATAATTGGAAGTTGGGAATTTTATTTGTTAAAGAGACAAATAGATAAGCTAACAATGGTGAATCCCTTTTACCCAAAAACGAGACAAATAGATACAAAATTGAACTATTAACTTCAAATTAATTAGCAAGCTCAATATAAATCGTTTTCTAGAAAAATAGAAGCCCAGATTGTTTTTCATGACCCAGATTGTTTCACACTAATAACTAATGCTGCCTGGAGATGCCAACAATATATTTATATATGATATTCAGACAAACTCTTGAGTTACGAATAGACAACGAATAAGTTTTGCTTGATCTTCAAATCCAACCTTAAAGACAAACAAAACTGGAATAGTGTAACCATGAGATTAAATAAAAGACTATTAAATTAAAAAAAGGATACACTTAATTAACAT
>JAOEHQ010048994.1:0-20837 GCA_025447715.1 Asclepias incarnata
TCGTTATGGGAACCCGAATCAGATGGCATTCTTGCTAAATCATCTTTCAGGATCCACAGGTTTGTTGGGTAAGTTTACTATTATCATGTTTTCATTATTCTTTCAATACGAATCATTATTATTCCAACAGTTTTATGATAA
The DNA here is from genome assembly GCA_025447715.1 of Asclepias incarnata. NCBI lineage: Eukaryota > Viridiplantae > Streptophyta > Magnoliopsida > Gentianales > Apocynaceae > Asclepias > Asclepias incarnata. Next base: position 142 of record JAOEHQ010048994.1, read on the forward strand.
ATTTCTATAAATAGGCAAGACATTTAATCAATGGGAGATGATAAACCCATCTCTGACTGGGACGATGGGATGGTCTCTACTTGCTTCATCACAAAAGAAAAACACATTAACAATTCATATTTGATTCATGATACCTCGAATACCCCTTCAATTCAAATAACTACATACCTTAAAAAGTTAACATATATTATTGGAGGTTGTTCTCTCTTGACCGATTGCCCACTTGAACAACCCTGGACCAATGAGGCGTTGACTTAATTACACTCCACCAGTTACATCCAAACAAACCTGCATCTCTTCATTAACTGCCTTGTGGCCGCCAATATTTGAGATTTGGTTCAACGCTGGTGGACATCCCCCCTAAGCTCAATCCCTCGGAAGTTGGACATTTCAATTGGGTCGGTAGCTCCTCACTCTCCACAACCGATACTGCAAATGTCGTTTGGGTTCTTTGGTGTAATTGAAATCGAATTTGCTTCCAAAATGCTCTTACCAGGTGCAAAAAGCTATTTAACAAAGTGAAGATCCTGTCCTTGATTGGATTTTGGGTAGGAAATTTTTTATTGTAATTACTCTTGGTTTATATGGTCCTCAGACAATATGTAACCTTTGTATGTCTCTAGCATGCATCTTGCTACAACCATTTATTAAGATACATAATAAATTGTTAAGTCAACACTTTATGTTAAAGATCGAATCGAGTGACCCGTTTAGTTTACCCACGTTTTACCCAGATTACCTGATTCTTCTACGTAAGAATAACTTTTACAATCTTCTAGTTTAACAGAAACTTCAGTATCAAGACTTGTACATTTTGTATCTATATATACTAGAGAATGAATGCAATACAACCCTGAGGGAGCTTCCACATATTCCAACACTACAGGATGACATATATGTTGTTCGTATAGCTCTATATATAGGTTGGACAATAATCCAGCACCTAAATTCTTGTCATCCTCAATTTATTAGTAATATATTCCTGAAGGTATACACTTAAAACCATTATTGTAAAATGTAAATCGACAATATATGCAAGTGTAATATAAGTAAGCAATTGAATGAGCATGTACGTTTAGGTATAAAAACTTTTATTTTTGCTTATTCCATCACCAATATTCGGAACTTATGTAGATCATAGACAACAAGTTTGATGAAACGACAGAACCAACTAAAATTAATAAGACAGCTTACAGTCCACCAACAACAATGGAAACTCCGACACAAGATAGACCAGACAGCAAAAATGTTACACTTAAAATGTGATTTAGGAGTGAATTAGCATCTTTAGTAAATAGAGGGACTGAAAGTATCAAAAAGGGGATTAGTTTGAAAGTCCGTTACAAACGGTTATTACCGCTCTTCCTTTATATTGTAATATTGTTGTATTTTGGAAGGCAGTCATGAAATAATAATCACATTTCTATCTTCTCTGAGTTTTCTTCTATCATTTTGGTATCAGAGCCACCGATTTCTTCGGACGGGTTTCGATTCCGATCGTCTTCTCCAGCAAGCCACCACTTTCCGGCGAGTTAGGATTTCAATTTTTCAATTCAAATTAAGGAATTTCACATGGGAACACGAAATCAAGCACAAGAAATGGAGAAACTGGCGAAAGATAATGAAAGATTGAATAAAGAAGTTTACACAACACAAAATGAAATGAATTCTCTAAGGTCAACCGTTCAAGCATTGTTGACACAAATGGCGGAATTGGAGAAACAGAGGCCAACAGCAATGGTTAGAACAGAGGGAGGAGAGAGATTCAGCAATCACAGATTGGCAAAACTAGACTTTCCAAGATTTGAGGGAGAAGATGTAGAAGGATGGTTATACAAATGTGACCATTTTTTCTCCATTGATGACACACCAGCAGATAGGAGAGTGAGATATGCAGCAATTCATATGGATGGAAGGGCCCTCTCTTGGCATCAGGCTTACATCAAATCAAGTGGGAAGACCATGGACCAGATCCAATGGGATGAATATTCAAGGTCCATCATGGCCAGATTTGCAGCTTCATCCATGGAGGATGCAATGGGGGCTTTGAAAGCATTGACCCAAACAGGAGAATTAGAGGTATATTCTGATGAATTTGATAGATTACTTAATAAGGTGAATCTTTGTGAGGAGTACACCATCAGTTTGTACATAGAGGGTTTAAAACCTGAGATTAAATGTCCACTTAAAATGTTTCAACCAAAAACATTGAAAGATACTTATTCTTTGGCAAAACTGCAAAACCAATCTAATAAATTGTTGCATCCAACTGTGGGGGTGGGAACTAGTAGCAGTAGTAGTTATAAGGGATCTGGGATGAAAACTGGACAATGGACCAATGCTGCTAAACAACCCTTATTGGCTACACCTATAAATAGTGTCCCTTCTAATGCTTTGGTTCCAAGAAGGGTTAATACCAAGTTTATGGAGGATAAGAGGGCCAAGAATGAGTGTTTTTATTGTGATGAAAAGTTTTCTGCTGGTCACACTAAGGTGTGTAAGGGAAGGAAACAATTATTTGTGATTGAAGTGGAAGAGGATGATGAAGTTGATGAAAATACAGTGATTGATAGTACCATGAATGTGGGAGCAATAGGTCACAATGTTAGTGCCATGGGTCAAGTCAGTGGATCAGTGGTTCAGAGGGAACCCCAAATCAGTTTAAATGCATTAATGGGCATACCTTCTTATTCCACTATGCAAATTGTTGGTACCATAGGGACTAGGAAGTTGCACATTTTGGTAGATAGTGGGTCTACCCATAATTTCATGAGTAAAAACATAGGAAATAAACTGCAGTGTATACTGTTAGACATTCCACATGTCAGAGTAGCAGTTGCAGATGGAAATAATATGAACACTGCTTCTTTGTGCCAAGATTTCAAATGGATGATGCAAGGGAATTGGTTTGAAGCTGATATGTTGTTATTAGATCTCAACAATTATGATATAGTTTTGGGAGTTCAATGGTTGGAAACTCTGAATGATATTGTGTGGAATTTCAGGAATTTAACCATGAAATTCAGCATTAATGGTCAAAATTTTGAGTTAAAAGGAATTTCTCAAAATGGGTTCAGTTTATGTTCTATGGAAAAACTCACTACTATGTTGAATACTAGAGGAAATGTAGTTCAAGCACATATGTGTGCTCTGGCAAATGCAAACAGTGAGTCTACTATGTATCAACCAGTCTTGCAGGGTGGGAGCAATAATGAGCAATTAGAGGCATTATTAGTAGAATATAAGGATATCTTTGAGCTGCCATCAGGGTTACCACCAAAGAGACAATGTGATCACAGAATTGAGTTGAAAGATGAGAAAGTAAACATTAACCTCAAACCCTATAGATACCCAAGTGCACAAAAAGATATTATTGAGAAGATGACTCAAGAATTATTAGATTCAGGAGTTATAAGGCATAGTAACAGTGCATTTGCAGCCCCAGTAGTGTTGGTGAAAAAGAAAGATGGATCTTGGCGTATGTGTGTTGATTACAGGAAATTAAATGATGCTACCAAGAAGGATGTTTTTCCAATACCCCTGATTGAGGAGTTGCTAGATGAACTGCAGGGAGCTGAATTCTTTTCTAAGTTGGATCTTAGATCAGGATATCACCAAGTTAGGATGTTTGAAGATGATATTCATAAAACTGCATTTAAGACACATATGGGTTATTATGAATTTTTGGTGCTTCCTTTTGGCCTCACAAATGCACCAGCCACTTTTCAATCACTCATGAATGCCACATTTAGAGAGGTCTTAAGGAAATCTACATTGGTATTTTTTGATGATTTATTAGTATATAGCAACAGTTGGGATCAACATTTGCAAGATTTGGAGAAGGTTCTGAAATTAATGAGGCTTAATACTTTGAAAGCCAAGAAGTCAAAATGTTCTTTTGGCAGTACTCAAGTGGAGTATTTGGGTCATGTAATTACCAGACAAGGAGTGTCAACTGATCCATCAAAAATTGCAGCCATACAAGATTGGCCAGTACCAACTAATGTCAAACAGTTGAGAGGATTTTTGGGATTGGCTGGTTACTACAGAAGATTCATCAAGCATTTTGGAGTTTTAGCTAAACCTTTACATGAATTATTAAAGAAGGAAGGATTCAAATGGTCTGCAGAAGCACAAAATGCTTTTGAGCAATTGAAACAAGCACTGAGCAGTCCTCCAGTTTTGAGTCTGCCTGATTTTTCCAAGACTTTTGTTATTGAAACTGATGCATCATCAAAAGGCATGGGAGCAGTTCTAATGCAGGATAACCATCCACTGGCTTTCATCAGTAAGGCACTCTCTACTAGACAACAAAACTGGTCTGTTTATGAGAAAGAGTTGTTAGCAATTATAATGGCAGTGAAACAATGGCATCACTATTTGGCTGCAAAACACTTTGTCATAAAAACTGATCACCAGAGTTTGAAGTACTTATTAGACCAGAAAATTGTGACACCATTGCAACAAAAGTGGTTATGTAAGTTGATGGGATATAGCTATGAGATTTGTTACAAACAGGGCAAGGAAAATATAGCTGCTGATGCATTATCCAGGGTACAAGGTTTGGCACTACTGCAAATGGGGGTGAGTTCAGTTAATTCTGTGTTATTGCAAAAAATTAAGGAAGCTTGGCAAAATGATTCAGTCACTAAAGATTTGATTTCATCATTAGAAAATGGTTCTATAATTCCTAACAAATCTTGGGATGGAGAATTGCTGAAAAGGAAATCCAAGTTACTCATACCCAATGACCAAGCTCTCAAACAAGAAATTTTGCAACTGGTACATTCTTCTGCAGTTGGGGGACATTCAGGAATTACTCCCACTTTAGTCAGACTGAAAGAGATGTTTTATTGGAAAGGATGTCATAAAGATGTGCAGCAATTTGTCAGGGAGTGTTCAACTTGTCAACGATCAAAATATGAAAGGGTACCCTATCCTGGTTTATTACAACCACTACCAGTCCCCAAATCAGTTTTTACTGATATTTCCATGGATTTCATATCTGGTCTCCCTAAGGTACATGGAAAAGATACTATTTTGGTGGTGGTGGACAGGTTAACAAAATTTGGTCATTTCTTAGTTCTGAGTCATCCTTTCTCTGCTATGACTGTGGCAAAAATATTTCTGGATAATATCTTCAAGATTCATGGTAACCCTGTTACCATTGTATCAGATAGAGATCCCATTTTCTTAAGTACATTTTGGCAAGAATTCATGAGACTACAAGGAGTACAATTGGCAATGTCTAGTGCTTATCACCCTCAGTCTGATGGCCAAACAGAGGTGTTAAACAGATGCCTGGAATCATACTTGAGAAGCATGTGCTTGGATGCTCCTTTATATTGGGTTAATTGGGTGCCATTGGCTCAGTGGTGGTACAATACATCATGGCACTCCAGCATTAAAATGTCACCATTTGAAGCCTTATTTGGTATTAAACCACAACTGCACATTCCATTTATACCAGGTGATACTGCAGTTGCAGCAGTGGAAGAATTACACAGAGAAAGGGAAGCTATGATCAACAAGCTTAAAAGCAATTTAGAATGCTCAAGGAACAGGATGAAGCAGTTTGCAGACAACAACAGGTCTGAAAGGGAATTTGCAGTGGGTGAATGGGTTTATGTTAAACTTCACCCTTTCGCTCAACAATCATTGAAGGCTCATCATAATAGGAAGCTCAGTCCAAAGTATTTTGGACCATTTTTGGTGATTAAGAGTTGGAGTTGTTGCTTATCAGCTGGACCTACCTACTGAAGCCCAAATCCACCATACGTTTCATGTATCACTCCTCAAGAAGGCCAGGGGTCCTATTCCTAATCCTCAACCATTGCCAATGGGTTACAGATTCACATTACAACCAAGAGCTGTTTTGGATAAGAAGGTGGAAAAAAGGAATGGAAAGATGGTGATGAAGGTCCTTATTCATTGGGAAGGACTAGATGTTTCAGAAGCCTCATGGGAGTTTTTGACTGATATGCAGTTGAGATTTCCTAATTTCCATTTTTGAGGTCAAAAATCTTTTCAAAGAGGGGAGTAATTGTTACACTTAAAATGTGATTTAGGAGTGAATTAGCATCTTTAGTAAGCAGAGGGACTGAAAGTATCAAAAAGGAGATTAGTTTGGAAGTCTCTTACAAACCGTTATTACCCGCTCTTCCTTTATATTGTAATGTCGTTGTATTTTTGGAATTCATTCATGAAATAATAATAACATTTCTATCTTCTTTGAGTTTTCTTCTATCATACTGTATGTCCCTACCACTAGGCTACCATCATGTATGGGGATTGCAGGTAAGAAGAAAGGCAAGGTTTCAATTGAGTTAATTCAATTGAAATAAACTAGAGCAACATTTAAAGGTGTGAGGAAAGGCTTTAACATGTAAACAACGACACACCCAACGACTTTGACAACATGTGTTAGTGAAAGGCAACATAGTGATCGAATAAATGTCTAAATTTTTCCATTGAAAGAAGATCGAGGAACATAAAAGTTGCCTCGCCCGAGTTTAAAAAGCTTGATAAAGGGAGGCATGTACGTAATTTACACAGGAGTTGAATGGGGCGGGGGTGAGAGATATGGTTCGTTAGACACGATATGATCACCGACCTCTTTCGTTCTGATTATTAGTAAAATGTCATTAGTGATCATGTGCTGTGGATCACCTCTTTGTTTGAGAATGGAGACGAAACAGTGATCACCTGCTCATGTGCTCGTGCTATGTTGCTTCGGTTATTTGGCAGCATATTAGTGGCTGGTCTAAGGCGCGTCGTTTTTTTCCCCCTCTCAGTTAAGATCTGGTTAAGATTCATGATCAAATGGGTCTTGGAAGGCAGGGTGAGAAGACGTTTAAATGCATTATTATGGTTACGTATTGGTGTTTTTAGAAAGCTAGAAATTACAAAAGGTTCTCCAACATTAATTGTTGTAAATACCGAGAAGATTATTCAAAAGCAAATCTCTTGGGTTCTTATGATATAAGAATAGATCAAAGAATAAATCGGTGAGTTGGGAGATTGGTGTAATTTCAACTTGATGTAAATAGGTTGTTAACTTTTTTGAAAATGATCGTTGTAAATGATAGTTATTTTATATAAAATAATAATAATAATTGTCATTAATTTCTTCAACTAATGAGCTTTGTAGGTCGTGTATAGGTCATGATCCATTTAGAAGTTCATGTGAGAATCATATGAGGTCCTAAATGAGTTTTTTAGGCACGTTTTATTATGTTTATTTTAATTTAAACATGCCATGAGTATTTATCTAAAATCCGGATACAAAGTAATGAAAGGTATGAAGCATGCCAATGATAGAAAAACTCAAGTTTAATTAGCATTGTTTCTAAATTGTTTTTTTATGATGTAAAAAATGTTAATTTATTTTAACGTGTTCAACAGTGTTCGCTTAAAGTTTTGAAGTATTGTTGATTTTTTTTCATGGGTTTAAAGTTTCAAAGATAGCTGCATATATAATATACAAGACGTTATGCTCAAAATAAACTTTGTCTTTTAAATAATTATAAGGGTTTAAAGCTCAAAATACCAACAAATTTTTCTGTTTGCACTAATTATTTTAATATTGGCTTATATGCCTATTGAACCTTCATAAATATATTTTTTTTCATTGAAAGAGGGTTAAATGTTTGGAAATATATCAACCTCTAGCCAAAAATCTATAGTATGTATTAAAATTTAAATGAGTCTAGTGTGAATCTCCAACTTTTAAAATTTAAATGAGTCTAGTGTGAATCTCCAACTTTTAAAAATTATTTTTTTATGCATCTAGGATACGTGGTATCTATATAAGTTGTCATGTTCAGTTCCACATAATCAGTTTAGAAGATGTTGGTTGGTCGAATACATAAAATTGTATTTAAAGTTGGATACACATATTAAATACATTTAAAGTTTGATACATACTGTAGATTTTGATCAATAGTTTGATACACCTTCAGACAATTAGTCCTTAAAAAACAAGTTATATTTTTTTGAAACACAATGGTTCAATTGTGATCAATCTTTAATATTTAATCTTGAATAAATGATCAATAATTTAAATTTACATAAATTTTTAAAGGGAAATGCTAACGTGCATAAAAAAAGTTGTACTTTCCATATCAAAAGCCCACCTCCTGAATTTATTGGTAAGTGTACAACTATTTAATGCACCTTATATACAGCCTTTAGGGCTTTGTTTAGCAAAACCCATTTTTAAATTGTCATACCATACTTTATTTAGGTGTTGTCTGCTTTGCATTTAATTGTTCTAACGAGTAAATGTGTTAATGTATTAAGTTAAAAAAAAAAAATCCATTTGTTAACCAACTCACTTAGGTGGGTTGGCCACCATGACGCCATTGAAGGCTTGTTGTCTTGAGGGATGCATGCTCAATTCTTGTTAAAGGCAAGACTGAGAATGATAGCTAACCATCGATGCAAAAAACTCACCAAGGGGGTTTCGGAGGTACCAATGCGGTACATGGAATCAAGGGGGTTCCCATCAATCTATCTTTTTTTTAAAAAAAAAAAATCCGTTTGTTTTAAACTTAATTTAAATAAAAATAGTTTGAAATGTCAAAAATATATTAAGTTGTTGATTTCATTAAGTTTTTTTTAGAGACTCTTCATTCAACACATATAACACACAATAGTGATGCTTAATCTACTGAATATGTTCCTAGATTACTTGTTAATATACTGAATAAAATTATTAACCACCGTCAAGGTGGCTTAATGGTAAGACCCGCATTTTCTAATAAGAGATCCCAAGTTTAAATCTTATTCGTTTACCCTTTTATACTGAAAAATAGTATCAATGTTATAAGTAAATTACCATTCTTGATAAATGTATATATATATTCTTCTATTTATAGTTGAATTAAAAGACCCGTTTTATTTATTTAATATATTCTGCCTTTCTAAGAAAAAAAAGGAAATAGAAAATTGTAGTAATAATTGAATTAAAGGTAAATAGTTATAGTTACAACCATATGTCATAATAATAACTTGAGGGACCTTTAATGAAAAGAAAACAAAGATGAAAGGAGAGGTCCCATCCAACGGATGTAAAAAACTAGCCGTTAATTCGAAAAAAGGAAACTATGAGAAACAAAAACATAAATCCGCTCTTTACGAATTCAATTCAATTATTACTTTAAAACCCCTTTTCTTCTTCTTCTTCAACGGATCAATTAATCAATATTTTCAATAATATTGATCAATCCATCTTTACACACACAAACACACACTTCAAGATTTTGTATGTATTATTAATTGACCCGGTTTCGAATATTCAAAGAATTTGGGTATGCAGGTGTTCTTGATAATTTAGGATTTTAAATCTTGATTATTTTAATTTAAAGTTCAATTATTTTTAATGGGTTTTTGTTTTATTTACTGGGTTATTTTTCTTTTTTTTAATTTAATTATAAAAATGTTACTTTGTTTTATATATTTGTAATGGATTTTGATATATGGGTTTTTCTGGGATTTTTGATTATATGTATAGATTGTGAGATGGCTGGATCCAAAGAAAAGTTTCTGGATATAATTTGCCCGACAAGAACTACACGTGGTAACTTTTATTTTAAATTAAATTTCTTAATTTGTTTGGTTTTATATTGATGTAGATAAACTGTTTGATTATATGTTTGAGTGGATGAAATATTTGGAAATTTGATGTTTTACAGGAGGAGCAGGAGGAGGAGGGTTAAAGGCAGCAGCAGGCGGGAAATTAGGAGGTTCGGGGATGGGGCAAAACCGAAGAATATTGGGGGAAATCAACAAGAATATCATCAAAGCTCCGGGAGAGTATAGTTATCTCAATAATGGTGGATGCATAGGGTAATATACTCATGTGAACTGTTTTATCTTTTGTATATATGTTATAAGTTTTTGCGATATCATTGGTCTTTTGTATTTTCATGTACCCATGTTAATACTTTCTCCTCTTTTTTTTTTTGTTTTTTTTTTCATCTTAGAAACAATCCAGTCCTTAGTAAGAAACCCCTGGTTCCAGTTCGAAGACCAGTTACTAGGTCTGTAATAGGCCTTTTTTTGTTCTACTTACAAGAAGTTTGTGTTTGGATATATGTTTAAACCAAATTATTTATGAATTCTCGATTTGTATTGTTTCTGCAGGACCATTAGTGCACAGATTGCAAGCAAACCATCCCTGCCTTTACCTGAGGTACACACGAATTATCTATCGTCTTTGTTAGATGTGGAAAAACGGGCAATTGGGTGGGTAGGGTTGGGTTGACCCAACACCAATATTGTTTTATATTATTTTATATTTTTCTCTGTTGTTAATGATATAATTTATTAACAAAGAAGTATGTAAATCTGTTGTTCACATTTTCTTTTAATAGGGAAAGAAGCCAAAAATTGAAATAATCATTGACGACCCTGAAGACTGCAGCATCATTGATGTTGAAGACGACTTCAATGCACCAATGTTTGTGCAGCATACTCAGGCGATGCTGGAAGAAATCGACAAGATGGTAGTTTCATTCTATCTTTTCCTGCAATTTTGTTTTAAGTTATATAGTCTTCTAATGTGTTGAATTTGTAATTTAGGATGAGGATATATATGAAGAACCGCTCATGGACATTGATGATGCTGACAGGGATGATCCGCTTTCAGTAGTGGAGTATATTGATGACATTTATGCACATTACAGGAAACAAGAGGTAATTTTTATGCTTCTTATGCTGTTAGATTAAATAATCACACGAGCAAGTTGAAGAAAATGGAAACCAAAGACAGGCTCTTTTAGATTTAATGGTAGTTTTATACGCAGAGTTGTCACTAGGATTCTGGTTATTCATTTACGTTCATTAATGAAAGCCTACTAGTAACCAGTAGACTATGGTGTGGCTGAACCTGATAATGGGGTGGTGGCAAAAATGGCTAACTGATTACGATTTTTTGGGGGTAACAAAGTTATTACATCTATGATCATACACTAATTCTTATCGGAATATGTCCTCTTGGTCAATTCGGAATAGGTCAATTCAGGCCATCCTCCGTCTCAAACGGGTCAAATTGGCAAGGTCAAGATATTAGCATCATAGAAAATGGGTCAGTGGGTTGATGATTGGCAAAATTGTTTTTATACGAAGGGACAAATTCAAAAAGTTAGCTAGAATGAAATGAGTCAAATGGTTCGATAGTTCACGAAAGTGAATTTCTAGAGCAGCCTGACTAGCACCAAATGCCTATTCTTACCCTTTTGCACACGCCCAACCTGCTCATTTTGTGCCAACCTCTAGTTGTAACCATTACATGATCCATATCAATATTTACACACAGCATTTCACTTTTCACTAAAAGACCTTCATTGGATTGTCAGTGAGGAACTTGTTCTTTAATATGAAAAAGTTGCCTTCAATGATACATGTTGAATTCCCATTTCCAGTTGTATCATTAAACTACGTTTATATACAAATTTGCAGATATCAAGCTGCGTTTCACCTATGTACATATCACAACAACAATATGACATAACCGACAGGATGAGAAGCATTCTAATCGACTGGCTGATTGAGGTACATTGTACACTGATTTTAACTTCTTTCATACAAATGCAGAATGGAAGTTTATGGTAACTTATGATGTTATAATCTAATGACAACAGGTGCATTACAAATTTGAACTGATGGAAGAAACCTTATACCTAACAGTCAACCTGATTGACCGGTTCTTGGAGCGTGAGACTGTATCACGAAAGGAACTGCAGCTTGTGGGAGTGACAGCCATGCTTCTGGCATGTAAATATGAAGAAATATCTGTGCCTGTTGTTGAGGATTTTATAGTGATTTCTGACAAAGCTTACACAAGAACAGAAGTTCTTGATATGGTAAGTCTAGAAACAAGATTTTATAATCAATTTTCCATTATGATTTATTATCTCATAACGACTCATATTTGTTGTTTTCTGATCTTAACAGGAGAAGGTAATGGTGAATACCCTTCAGTTCAATCTATCGGTTCCAACTCCCTACGTGTTTGTCAAGAGGTTTCTCAAAGCTGCAAAGTCTTATAAGGAGGTCCTGCCTTTCTTTCAATCTTGTAAATCCATTCTATGTTTGCATATTTTATTGATTATGGATAAAAAGGGACAGATAAAACAGGTGCTTATGAAAAAATGTCTTCTTTTTTCTTTTTATTTCTATCCATTCATCGAATTTATTCTTATAGTTAGATTTTGGGCATATAGAGACTTAGATGACTGTTTTCTAACAATAATATGCTTCTCTCTTTTGTTTGCTTTTGTTTTGGAAGAAGAATGATGTTATTTTATCATTCTTTGGACAAACTACTGACCAATACTAACAAAATCAGTCCTTTTTTTTTGTTGCCAAAATAAGTTATTTCTATCCACATGAAAAATGAAAATCATTTGTTATCTCATGTTTTTTCGGGTTAATTCCCACTTTCATTGGTGTTATTTATGTTAGTTCTCTGTTTGTGGACAAAAAGTGTTAAATGTATTGACTTTCTAACAACTATACGATTTATTTTTCATTATCAAGAAGGATCTTGCTTTTTCTACCTGTTAAAGAAATGAATCACTGGTTTCTTTATTATTATTCTGATAGATGTTCTCATTTCCTGAATATAGCTTGAGCTGTTATCGTTCTACTTGATTGATTTGTGCCTGGTGGAGTATGAAATGCTGAAGTTCCCGCCTTCATTACTAGCAGCAGCTGCTATTTTCACCGCAGAATGTACTCTCAGCAGATCAAGACAATGGACTAAAACAAGTGAACTTCATTCCAACTACAACGAGCGCAATCTATGGTAAGTTTCACCTCCTTTTTTTCGGTGTTTTGCATGATTGAACCCACCTTAAACTGAATGGTTCCATTTCTATCCGATTTTAACAAAACTGTTAATTATTAAAAGAATTACACAGTACTAGTTTCAAACTTTGTATAGTTTGTATCACAAGTGTTCATTGGTACAAGCAACTTGATCTGTAATGGAAATCAAGTTTTTGGTGTATGACTGAATTGAGTTGAACAAAATAAAATATTTGAAAGAAAGTTGGTTTGTGTATTGAAATCCTTACTAGTTAAAGAAGTATTTTTTAACATGAACCGAACCGTCAACTTGGTTTATAATGTAACCTTTTAAGGGTAAACCAAAAATGATTCTGATCATATACCTAACCAAAGTACCAAATTTAATTTACTGAACAAGTTTGCCCTTGTTTTTCAGGGAATGCTCGAAGATGATGGTTGGTTTGCACCAGAAATCAGGAAGCGGGAAACTCCTATCCGTGTACAAGAAGTACGGCACAACAAAGTATGGTTATGTATCTCAAACCGAGCCTGCCAACTTCATGCTGGAGCCAAGGTTTTGGGATTGATTATGACTTGACAATTTATGTTGAAACACACTCGGGTTTTTGATGAGCAACCTATAGTTGCCCACGCATAGGTTGTTTATTAAGTATTATTAGGATTTTATTACTCTATCTGTTAGATGTATTTTGACTGTTTAGACCATCGTCTGTGACCCTGTTTACATGCTTTATAAACCGTTTCATATGTGTTGTTAGTGTGTCATGTCTTTTAACTGTGTTTCTCCTTTGGGTATGGCTGAAGAAATGTCATACAAACAGATATAACCCTTGTGTCAATCTATGAAAAAGATTGTGATTTAAATGCTCCCCAATATGTTGTTACTAACAAGAAGAATACCCGTGGGATGCGACGACTTTTAATTTTGAAGGTGTTTTTACTTTAATAAAAACCGAATCATTTGGAATAACTTTTGATGAATAGATTGGTTTCATATTTATAAGGTTTGCATTTCATTCCAAATTTTTCCATCAGCAATGTGAGGATAATCTCACCATTTGGCATTGAAAGAAACATGAAATTTTATAACAGATTGCAAATGCATTATAAAGTAGTAATAGATAAAGATCAAATATATAAGACACATTGCATATACATTATAAAGTAGTAATAGATAAAGATCAAATATATAAATCCAATGTTGGCTATATATATAACAAAATTAAACTGTTGTAAGAGAAAATATATAATACTAAGCAAGTGTGTTAGATTTTATTACTGTTTTTTTTTTAAGGTAAACTTTATTCATTCATACACCCAAAACTATGGGGAAAACATTACAGGCTTACATACAAAAGTTACATGAGATTAAATTTACATCACTTATCCCAATTAATCATTCTATTTTTTGTTCGATTCTTATACCATAAGAACCCCAACATCTTGATGTTTTGCATGATATCCCTTCAACACTAACTTTCACATTTGAGAACATTTTGTCGTTCCTAGCCTTTCAAATGCACCAGCAAGCAACCATTATTAATCAATTAGTTATGTTTCTTTTACATTTCAAATTTTGACTTTAACATGTATTCGAGTTTTACAATACTTGTACAAAATGTTTTTTCCATATATAAAATATATAAACATCATAACGCATCAGGTATAAGCAGGTGATGTATGAAATTATGTGTATAGACAAAACATCTTGTACATATATCACTTCATTTTAAAATAGGGTTCGACTCAGTATTGTTGTAGACCTTTAACTCAAAATATACAAAAGAGACTGAATATTACGGGCATGCTTGGCTTGAGCTTTTTGGGCTTTTAGCTTTTAGTTTTGAACAATAAACTCTTGTTATGTTAAAAACATTGCTTGGATGCAATTAGTTGAAGCTTTCTTTTCAAAATAAAAGCTCCAAAAGGAAATGCTACTTCAAGTAGCTTTTACTTTGGCCGGAGCTTTTAGTTTTTAAAATTACACAAGAATTATTTAAAATTTTTGGTTGGAGCTTTTGATATATATATATATTTTTTTTTTTGTATGTGTGTCATTTTACATTTTTAAGTTTCAGCTACAACTATCATGTCAAACATCTTTAAAAAAATAAAAGCTCTAGTTAACAACTTTGATTAAAAGGTACAACTACTTTTGCCAAACATTCAGGTATTTCATTTCCTCAATAAAGTATCGCTTGGGTTGAACACAAGTTTTAGGCCAAGTCACTTTAACGGAATATAATTTTATCGACAAAAAAGAACCGAATATGTAGTTGTAAAATAAGTTGATGGATAAAAACATTAAAAATCCAGAAGTTAAATATTTTATTTATGACGAGATTATTAAATAAATTTAGTTTCGTTAGTCAAACTAACTTAAGTTATAGTAAGTTTTATTTATGAGATTTGGTTATGAAATAAGATAACTTGTAATCGTAAATGAGTTTGAACTATTAGACGAGTTTATCGAATCGAATTTATTAAAACAAACATGAAAATTAATTAATAATCAATAAAATTGAACTATTAAAGGAACCGGGGTCCGGGAGTTTATATAACTGGGATCCAAAAAGAGATATTGAGAAAATAGTCCCTACATTATAAAGTAAATTACAAGACATACCCTCTTTCTTTCTATCTCTCATTTCAAGGAGTAGCACCACCGCAGCAGAAATCTCTATTCAATCGACGGCGAGACCTATTTTGCAAGGTACGTCACTACCTGTTTCTCATTTTTATTTCCCCCTTTTTTTTATTACATTTATTTATTGTTAATCATAATTGCAAACTTTATATTATTATTATTGTTATTATTATTATTATTATTATTATTATTATTATTATTATTACTCATTATGTTGTTTTACTAAATTTAAATTTCTAGTTCAGAGTTATTAAGTTTATTATCCTTATATTTTTGTAACAATGATAGTATTGAAAAAAATTAAAAATAAAAAATTTTTATTTTGATGCATTCAAGGTGTTTGATGTTATGCCTCACTGAAAACAGGTGAAGAGAATGAGTTACAAGTAATAAATGTTTGTTTCTTACAAGAGATATGTGTTTGTTTCTGTAAACAGGTGAAGAGAATGAGTTACAATTATAGAATGGGAATGTATGTTTGTTTCTCACAAGAGATATTAACTTTATTATTTGATTAAAGAAAAAGTAATTAACATACTGGTTAGGCCGCGTACATTAGAGCCAAAGGCTCTGATTCCCCGGGTAGCCTGAATGAGGACCCCTCTCCGTTTACCGTTTTAGATTTGGGGTCTCAAACCTTTTTGATGTTACTTCTCCAAGGCTACTAAAATCTGTTTTTATTTTTCTATAAATATTGCTGTCAACTATTATGCCCAGTTAATTGTCACTTTAATCGTAGAAGCTCGCACCTTTCTCTCTGCTTGAATAATACTAAACATTGGTATATTTGTTCAGGTAGCAGAAGGAAGTTATAGTAGCTCAAGATGGCAATGAATTCTGTGTCTAATTTACGTCATGGTATGTGCTTTAAGCTTTGATTGTTGAATACGGTTAACAACTTTTCCTGTAGGATTCATGTCACTGCTATTTTCTTTGAGTAATTGTAATGATGAGTAATAATATGTTTCTTGGTCAAAGAACTTTCTTGTATTTTGGTTTACATAGATCAAAATTGGTGATTTTGTTTGACCTAAATAATGTATTTTAATAAATCCTAGAAGCACTGATCAAACATAATAGAGCTGAAAACTGCTTTTTGATCCCATTGAAAATTTAAATAGTTCTATAGATCAGATTGCCAACAGTTGTTTGAGCACGCCCATATCTATTTATGTATATATAAGACACTAACAGAAGCTGTATGCTTAAATGGAACCATAAATAGCATGTCTTGTATTTTTAGTAAACAAGTCTTTGTAAGAATTGGTTGCATCTGTAATTTATTTTTTAACTTCTAGTATATGCCGTTTTGTCAATAAAAAACTTAGTTTTGCTTACCTGGTTTCTTTTCTTTCTTTGATAGCGGAATAAGTTTTGTATTTTCTGATTGTTTGACCTTTTTAATGCATGAAACTAAACCAAACTAGTTGGTCGTTCACTGCTGCGGGGCCTCGGCAGTTACTCGTCAGGGATGATAAGATCACCACAGGATACTATGTGCAGTAGTTTCTTGGCTCAGGTCTGTTCTTTTATATTATCGATGATGCATTAAATTTGCTTTAGGTGACCAAAATTCCTTGGTAGGGGGTCAAAACCGCTGGATTGGGTAATGGGTCTAAAAAGGTAAGCCATGGCGTGGGTCAGAATGAGTCAGGTAAGGTTGATTGTCACTCATGTAGGGTCCTATATGAGTGTTGACAAAAGACATTATTGGGAAAAAGGAGCCAGCCGCAGTGGCAGCAATCATTCTTGTATAATTAGTGTGCCGACTATGATTAGAACTCTTATTTACGAACAAAATGATTTGGAAGGCTTAATGCTTTAGTGGTATACTTCATGTGACTTTTGACCGGTTTCCTTCAAAGCTATTCTTTTATTTGACTTATCAATAAAATATAACCCAAATCGACCCATCTATGAGTAAATGGGTTGAATTAGCTAACTCTATTCCTTAGTTTACATCAATACAGAGCACTTCATAAAATCATGTCTTTTTCCAGCAAATAAGGACTTTCATACAAATGAGATCCAATCTAAAAGTGGTAGACAACTCTGGGGCAAAGCGAGTTATGTGTATACAAGCTTGTAAGGGGAAAAAAAAGGAGCGAGATTAGGGGATATGATAGTTTGTGAAGGAGACCCAACCAGGAAGAAAAGTAAAGAAAGGGCAGATGGTATATGGTGTAGTTTTCCGTGCTGCCACGCAGAAGGGCCGTTGTGATGGAAGTGAAGTCAAGTTTGATGATAATGCCGTTATGCTTGTCAACAAGAAAGGTGAACCAATTGGAACCAGAGTCTTTGGCCCGGTCCCACATGAGCTAAGGAAGAAAAAGCATGTCAAGATACTCAGTCTTGCACGGCATATTGCATAAGTTACAGATCCTTAAATACCCTTTGCTGCAACTATTTCCTTATAACACGAGCAATGAAATGAAAACTAGATCACAAAAGCAATTTGATTTTGCTTCTTCCATCACCCTTAAACTCTGGCATTGTAGAATAAGTGATTTGAATCCATGTTTGGAGTGAAGGACAATTATGTACTTTCAGTTAATAGTTCCTTAGTTAGTAGTTAGTGTCCAGTACTCCGAGTATAATTAATTAGTGGGTCTGTTTAAGATGTGGAGAAACTGTAAGCCTTTGTGGAATCAAATTTGTTTCGTCGTTTTCAATTTCTCTCAATTTTTTTTAGGTTGGTTTATGATGTGGGACTGTGGGGTACTTTGCATATTTGATTACGTTGCTGATTGGAAATCAGGAAAGGCATTTTAAATCTAGAGATGACCAATATAATAAGGTTTAACTGATAAGATCTCATAGTGTTATGTATGCCTATTCACAATTAGATTTTTACATGAATACCGTACAATCCGACACGTCGGTGTAACTAGCTAGTCCACAAGTTTCATACAAGATGACCACTCCATATGGGGTGGGAAAACGCCATAAGAGTTTATGGGTATGTAAGATTTGACCCCTCCATGTGGGTCGGGTAAAGGCCAAAGAAGCTAACAAAATTACAAGTTATCTTGACTTCTCAACTTTAAAAGTGTAACAAATGAAATCGGAAGTTCCTAAAAAGTATTTTTTCTATATGATATTGTTGTAATATCATTTCTACGAAGTACAAAATAGTATGTGAATTTTTTATGACCCTTGCTTTCGATCATTTGTTAAGTTGTTTCCCTTTCAGGTTTGAGATGATAAGAGTGACCGAAGTGGCTCGAGGTTGCCTGTTTGGTGCAAAATTTGAATTTTTTTAGTTGGTTAGGAGAGTTTTCATTTGGGGCTCAAGTAAAGATTATGACTTTTTTATATATTTTACTGTGCCTTTTAGTATTACATAAGAGTTATTCTTCATCCTGTTCTCTATATGAAAATTATTTTGGTTTACATTAAAAATGGTTTTTGTGTAGTGGTCATGTCAAAGTATACTTCCATGTCTTCAAGGTTTTTATTAAAAAGGGTACTTGCCAATGAATGTTGGGTTTTAGAGGGGAGGTGTCTTTCAAATATATCTATATTTATACCCTTCCCTATATAGTGGCTATATGTATGTATGTGTTGTGAAATAATGCAAAAATTGTTGATATAAGCCGCTCTTTCTATTGATCAGTTATACAAAATCCGAACCTTCTTATTGTGGTTTACCTACTCTTTCTATGGTCTTGAATGTACTTTCTATTCATCCTGGTAAAAAATGGAAAGGTACTTTTCGTTGTCGGTCCCAAGCTCTTTAAAAATTTTTAGTTTATTTTTTAACTTCGCCATTTATATGCATTTTATACAAAATCCGAACCTACTTATTGTGGTTTACCTACTCTTTCTATGGTCTTGAATGTGCTTTCTATTCATCCTGGTAAAAAATGGAAAGGTACTTTTCGTTGTCGGTCCCAAGCTCTTTAAAAATTTAGTTTATTTTTTAACTTCGCCATTTATATGCATTTTAGTTTATTTTTACCGCTTCTAATCCCAGATAAAAGAAGAGGATTTTGTTAGAAATTTTAGAATAAAGACCCTCAAAATTGGTCTCGTTAGAACCACCGAAAAGGTTAAGCCATTATATTTCATATTGGATTAAACGTTCAATAACAGTTGTATTTGTTGGGGCATGCTTAACTAAAATATATAGAACCTTTTTGACCAGAAAGGTCACATTATAAGAATTCGTTTTAGGCTTCTGGAATGGCTTGAATCACCCCGGCCTGCACATGATATAACTGGCTAACTCATTTTTAAGCGTCCAACTCCAATAAGAAGAGATATATGGCATGTTTTGTTGGATGGATGCGACATCTTCTCTGTACACAACGTGTGCTCCGCATTTTAGATCATTTCCGGTCATTAACATATCGACGACAAGATTACCTTCGTTCATATGGAAACAATCTTCGTCTTTAAAATCATTATCTTCGCCTTCAAGCAGCCGCTCAAACAAACTAAATGGTATGTACCCAATCCAGATATTCCCGTTTATAACTTCTACAGATTCACTAATAATGCCAGCCTCCGACGACTTTGGGAAAAACATTCCATCATTTTCGAATCTCAATTTTATTTCAGGATATGATCCGGGCCCCCTTGATACACAACATACAACAAACCCCATTATTTCGGTTTGCCATTTGGGAAGTAACTTTAATGTTATTTGGCACCCGTCTTTTTGTTCTTTGAACCAACTAGGAATATTGCTTCGAGGAATATTGATCCTTACACAACTATCAACGGCAGCCCGTTTCTGTCACCAACAAAAGAAATATTAAACATAAATAAATGCTTGCGTATCTTAGTATTGATTTGTTTTTTACAACTTTTTTTTTTTGTTTTTTCATTTTTTGTTTAATAAAAATAATGACAACGTTGCTTTTTTTTTTCCTTTTGTTTTTGTTTATTATTTTTAACTCACTTAGAAATTAACAAGTGATGAGCTTTGTATTTTTCTTTTATGGTATCTCATATTTAGTATGATAAACTCTTGAGCAATCATATCAATGATACTATGATAGAGTGGTTTTAGTGTTGCCATTGACTTCTTTTATTTTGTTTGTGAACTTTTTGTTTATTTTTGAAACTGCATCAATAACAAGCACAAAAACAATAAAAGACCCGCGATAGCCTGTATCCAGCTAGTAGTTAATATGATAAGTTTGAGAGAGAGAGATTAGTTGTACCTCAAGGAAAGATTGCTCTAACATCTTATCGAGATATCTATCATTCTCTTCATCGTCTAGCA
>JAOEHQ010049004.1:0-20832 GCA_025447715.1 Asclepias incarnata
AAATTTTTTTTGCGATGTAGGGGTATATAGTTTTCGTGTAGAAAAATTTCGGTATATTCGGTTTCGACCCCCATTTTAATAGCGTTAGAAAAAAATAGTGTTAAGAAAAAAAAAATTTATATCTCGACCCCCCACTGAACATAACCAAACTTCGCCACTTCCGAAGATTAAAGTAACCAAGATCCATTTTTGGTACAAAACTATTTGTTGATATTAAATTAGAACTTGAATTCTATATCAATGGGTTGCATGAACGTTCAGTATTTCACCCATAAAACTCTGACATCAACATATCACAGCTCTGAATTCAGTTGATCTTGTTTTAAAAGCTCTCTATTTTTTCAACATCCAAGCTATGACATTATAAATTCCCGGCTAAAAGATCATAATTCTTCTATAATCTTTGCAAAGGGACCTTAACTGGTACAAAATCATATTGAAACCATAATGCTAGCAAACGCCTTGCTTAAGGCAACTACTAGCAAGAGGCGAGTCCATGTTCTGTATAGTCCTGAATGTACGTTTCACCATCTTGTCAACATACAGAGTTCCTTCTAGATGATCACATTCGTGTTCTAAAATATGAACCTGCCACCAACAAGCATCCACTTTCATGGGCTTCCCATCTCGATCCAACCCCCTAACCTCTACCTCAATGAACCTTTCCACCATGGGTGGAACATAGTAGGGGCAGGAGACCGCTATAAGGTGTTTAGACAATGATATAATCCTTCACCAGTGTTTTGTAAGATTTTGAATGATATTCCGATGCTAGAGTTTTGATTTAAATTGCTATGCTACAAGAAAAATTTATTGTATAATGATTTCTTAAACAACAAAAACATTGAACTATGTTAACATTTGAATTGAATTAAAAAGTACGACATAGTCCCAAAAGCCCTTCATGTAATAAGCTAGGTTTGTTACACATTAAGACTCGAGGAGTCTTAACGATAAGCCAGTGCCATGTCAAGGTAGAATCTTTATCATCCTAACTCAAAACAATCTTAAAATAGATTTGTTAGGTGCTCAACTCCAATGTCACATCAATCTATTGTAACATAAATGTTTATGCTTTTGCAACCAATTAGAGCTGATTCAAGACGTGTTACAACATTGGTGCATGAAAAAAAAAGGTAAATGGGTGGGAACCCTCTGGTCTCATGTACCGTCTTGGTACCCAGAGCGCACACAACATAGAACTCATGCCCAATGACTCACCATCCTCACACATGGATCACAAAATATAGTTTCTCCACTTGCCTTTGGCAAATTTCGAAACTGTGGTCTGCAACCTTAATCTGTGGGTCCATGTGATCACATCCAAACTCAAAACCGTTCAAATTAATGTGGCTTCAGAACATGATGCTTAGTCTATAAAATAGAACTCGATCTTCTTAAGGCCTCTTCCTATCTTGACGTCGTCATCATTACGTCTTGACTGCCACATCAGCTTTCTCTCTCCAAGACACATCCAAGAACTACCCCCTCCCTATCATACTCTCATCGTCACCTTATCCTCAATTAAAAAATTATAAACCCACACACACAAACACTCCTCATACCCCACACTCTCTCTCTCTTCTTACCACAAAAAATACTCGTCGTAACATTGCGAAGACGATGACCACCTCACGACAAGGTGGTCCCTATGATGAATGGGCACGACACGCACGATGAATGGGCACGACATGCCCATAGTGAAGGGCCTAACCCTTCTACATGTACAAAACAATACAACCAACTGATAATCCTACAAGAATGACGAAACACATATGAATACCTACTACCATGCATGAATCTATAAGTCCCCATTTGAATTTCTGATAAGTAGATTGACTATAGAAATTAGAACAGTTTAGATACAAAATGCATATATCCATCCCTTTTTTGTAAACTTTTTTTAACATAATTTCACAATGCTTGTCAAGCTTATACTTATTTAATTTCTATACAGAATTTACGGAGTCAAAATTTTAAAAAGTTGATGGCGCTGCAAATCCTAATAGTAAAAGTTGACGACAACGATAAGTTAATAGAGAAACAAAGGGATCGATGTGTACGAGCATGAAGAGTTGTTGAATTGTTACCAACTTCATGACCATCTCTTGGAAGAACTTTTGCCATTCAAACTGTTACCACTTGGAGACTTAAACATGCCTGTATGCAAAAGGAATAACAAGCTACGGTTTAAGGCAATCTGAGAACATCATTGAACATGACAATTTTGGAGATTCACGTACAATCGTAGTAGAAGAGGGCTCCTCTAAATTGTGATCAATACAAGAAAATTGTGACACATCTCGAAATTGTTACTAGAAGTGTCATTAATATCAAATGTGTTTTAGCTACTCATAAAAAATGTGTGTGAAGGTCTTGCGTAGAATATTTTTATTCACATAAAACATTTTTCAATGTGGATATATATCTTTTCGTGACACATTTTCTTTAAAACGTGTGACTAAAAGGTATAAAAAAAATACAATTGACCCACCATTTTTAAAAAGGGTTACTAAAACTTAGATTTAGTGATATTTTCATTGTATTTTTAAGAACAATGTCATTAAATGACACTTCTTATGGTGGATACTGAAGTATAGAGGTGCAGAAGGCACGGTTCTCACAAGGTCTAGACTGGTCGTCCAGTACCAAAATGCAGCCAGGTCTAGATGGATTAAAACGGGTAAACAAAATAATTTTATGGGTAGTTACTCAAAGTTTCATGATACTTCGTAATATTAAAATAAAAAAAACTATTGAATTGTTTGTATGATAAACTCGAAGATAATTTGTCATCAAACATGGTAAATACACAAAGTGACTTAATCAAGTATTTTTCATGTACCTTTTGCAGCTTTAGGAAGATCCTTGGATATTTTCGTTAGCGGGCGATAAATTTTACTACCTGTTTTTGGCCTGCAAGACAATTTTAATTTTATGTAAGTGTCAAACAATATAGAAACTTATTGATGTTTAAACATGTACATTGAATAGATCTAAGTTTGACTTACACAACAAGAAATGTTGGTTTAAAAGAGTAGCTGATTTCTATATGCTTTAAGTTCCGATTCAATAAAAAACAGGTTTGGTCAATTTTGGTGTGCAAATTTGTTTTTGGCAAAAGGTGAAATATATATTATCAACGACCAAATATGTTTGTATGAACGACCAAATATGTACAAACAACTACTTATTAGTACAACCGGACATTCCCCAACTTACTAAATAAGCAGTAACACTTGGTGTGCAAATTTGTAACCATTAGAAGATGATAATGACAAAAGTCGTTCAACCATATTGGCTTTTCTTGAATCATAGGGGTTTTATCTCGAAACTAAATAGATATGACTAGGAAACCTACTTAGAGGTGGCAAAATGGGCAGTCATGTAAAATGGGTTATGTCTAAAAACATGTCAAAGTGGATAATTATTGTGGGTCTAAACAGGCTAGCTAGCTAGGTTCACCAGAATCACTAGTTGTCCAAACTGTTTGAACTTGTTACGAGTAACTAACATGTGAAATATGATTCAATAATAGTATAAATATTTTGAATAAACTATTAAAAAGGTTTGTGGATTAAAACACACTTTGGCAACTTTTAACCCGAACCATTGGTTGTTTAGTGAACATTTTCTATATTATTTACCCATTTGACCTGTTGGAGATGGTACATAAATCGCATTAACCCATTTGAGATAAAAAGCATACTCTTTGACCCGTTACTCAACCCATCCGTTTTGCCATAAAAAGCATTCGCTAAATTTATGACGCAAGGGTGGGGAAAATAGGAATACTGGAGTGATAATCTTACTTGTAAGAGCTATGGGCTGATTTTGAACCATCACGAGACGGGCTGCTTTCAACGGAGCTATCCGTGTCTGTTCCCATATAAAGACAATTTTTATCAGATACAATATCTCATAATATTTCCGCACCTCCAAAATTGTAACACATCTCAGCATCATGTCAAAAATTCTGACCTTCTCCATTAATTGATGATTTCCCCTTTCTGACTGGTTTGTAGCCGTATCCGTCCAGAGACATACGACCACGAATACTTTCTGCACGGTTGGTGTGTGGAGAAGCCCCTCCTCCTTTAGAAATAGGAGAAGAAGACCCATACCTCAATGAACGTTGTCGCTCCGCACTACCAATAGGTGGAGGAACATTCTTCTTATCTTTCAGAGTTTGTAGGCGCTCAATCTCCTCATCCTTTTTTGTGATTGTGCTTTTCAGGGAAGCCACCTGTCAGTTTGGTGAAAACATAAAATGAAACTTAGATGTTTCAGCTGTCTTTTTACTATTTTGTGGATAGGTAGAGCTTGCGAAATTAGGTGAGGGTGGAAAACAAGTTATATCGAGTAAGTGGACAAAGTAATTATATGGTAATAATATTGTTTTAGTAACCATAATATGAATTACTCCTAATATTCATAGGAAATTTCTGAAAAGTGGACAAAAAATTTACGTGTCAACCCAACTTGACTCATTACACAACATGCCCGACCCGCCAATCTTGCCATCCCTAAAAACAGTTTATACCTCTTTCATCAAATGAAAAATACATAAAGACATCATGATCAGTGAGTAATATCTATGATCTTCAAACACTCGAGAAAAAGAAAATGAGATATCAATGTGATGAAGATTTCAACATGACATCAAGCATAAATACCTGTTCCATCAATTCCTTTATATTGCTGCCCTCTTTATTATTTCGAGCGGGTCCCAACTCCACTCCAGAGACCCGTTCAGCAAACTTTAAGGTACCCAAGCTTTCACTAAATGAAGCAGCTTCAGGATTGAGCTGCACAAGCATAAGTGTCTTTGCTTGACCACCTGTACCGAGGAGTAAACTGTAAATAACAGAAATCAGAGGAGATTTTATGTAAAACGACAAAGTTTAAGGTACACAAACTTTCACTAAACGAAGCAGCTTCTGGTAAGCAGGAATGTCATACGATTTTTGTACATATAAGTTGGTTAAATCAATGGTTACATACTATGTTTTGTAGTAAAACTTGGCAGCTAACTGAAACTAGAACTGCTCCATATTTGAATTGTTCAGTGAAATACATGAGTATTCATGTAAAATATCAAAAATGTCTAATCATGTGAGGCAAAACAGCAAGTAGTTCATCACATTAACATCGTTATTTCGTATATAAAATTGGTAAGGAAACCGGTCTTATTGATCATAACTTAGAGGGTCAAGAAAGATAAATACATGGAAGTCATTAAGCCTTTTCGCAACTAAGTCATGCAGTTGGATCAATCATATTAATATCAGGGGTATGAAAGTTTCAGTAGTGTAATGATTCTTTCTTTTTAATTAAAATACAGTCCTTAGCTTGTAAAAGAAGAGGGCATATCTGCCTTCTGTGATTCCCCCAAAAAAGACATATGTGTAGATATTTGATTATGTTATTAATTCATTATCAATCTACCAGTGATGTAGTTGAATAACACAATATGTTGATTGATTATATTATCAGTCGGTCATCACTGATAAAATCTTGAACTTAAAATGTTATTTTAAAACTTTCATTTATGTCATTAATTTCAAGAACGATGTGATGACTGGAATAAAACTAAGTATTACCTAAAGAGCTTTGAAGGACTTGAGTAAGCTTGCTATTTCTGAATGGAACGTGAGCGCTATTCTGAGACAAAGAAAAGATGACGTCACCAAGAGCAGCTAACGATTTGTTTATATGTTGTGCTTCCTTAAGTCGGTCCCCAACCACCTCAGACCGATCTATTCTTTCGCTTCCCGCAAGATCTACCAGATGAAGACCAGCATTTAATGACCCGCCATTCTTCAGATCCGTTCCAGAAACATGAATCGTCACAACACTGTGCATAAGCATCCACTTTTTATATTTGTGAACTCTAGATATCAGCATCCATGTTCAAAAAGAAGATAAAGTGAACATAAGATGAATACCTGTGTGATCTACTGCTTCTTTCATTCATTGAAGTAGTACTTCTAGCTCTATTTTTAAATCCAATTTCCATTAATGCCAAAACATCAGATGGTTCATTAACCTGCCGCATATTGGCATCTGGCACAGCTAAACTTGCAGTTGATAAAATCCCAAGTGTTCGCAAGTTAAGGATTGAAACAAGTTGTTTAATTACATCATGATTCATGAGTTTGAAAACATTTGACCCCACTAATTTAATTAGTAACAACAAGAATTTATGAAATATTAATTACCCAAAATGTATTTTGGTTCAACAGTTCAACCAAACTAACCCCGCTTGTCTTACATCGACCCGTCCATTTTGTGACCTCTAACATATGCTAAGAGTATAAGAGCATTTGGGTCCATATGAAATCGACGGATTTTTTTTTCTTTTTGGTTTTTGGCTAAACATGCAACAATTACATACCGATGAACTTAGCTATAGAAGGATATTTCTTTTGAGAAGTATCATTTCCCAGCAAGTCCCTAACTTGTTCATTATATATTTCAACCATTTGAACCCACACTTCATACTTGTAAGTGCTTCTGCTTTGGGAAATTCTGAAAAGATCATTTAAAGCACGATAATTGACCCCCCATTCTTCTTGAGATCCTTTGTCAGGGCCACTCTGTGGAAGAAAAAAATCGTGCAAGAAACTATCACCAAAAAATAACATCAAACATGGATTACGAAAGAATGATGTATACCATTGTGTAGGTTTTTCCAGATCCAGTTTGACCATATGCAAATATACATACATTGTATCCATCTAAAACGGATTGTACCAACTGTTGAATATCTCCATATACATCAGCTGTCACATTATTGGAAAAATGTTAGATGATGTCCATGTATCCCCTAGTGTAGATATGAAATCAACTTGTATAAAATAGCAAAGTGGTAAAGCAAATCTTGTATCGTGACTTTATGGATCCATATAAAGCATGGTTCAACATAACGGTATGATAGAAAATGACTAATCCCAAATAAAGGTAACCAACTTTGGTCAAAATATTTCGTTTTATACAACCATTTTTTATATTAACAAAAACGCTCCAAGTTCCAAAAAATTTGAAAAAGAAAATCTTGTAAAGTTTCAGAAAAATTAAGGTTGACTATATTTAGGTGTACCAAAAGTTGCACATACATATAGTTTACTTGTTATCAAGTTTGAACTTTGAAGATCACACTATATCAAAAAATTGGATGTTGGAGAGTTTTTTTTTTTATCACTCCGAGAAAGTTGCTAAGGTGAGACAAAATTTGATAAAATTTTCTCTCTTTTATGCAATTAATGATATACAGTAGATAATTACAAAGTTGAAATACAAAGTGAAAAACCTTGAGTAGCACTAGGACCATAAACCTTGTTGAACTTGAATGACCTGCGGCTATCTTTCTCCGGTTTGGAGGGATTGACAACAATTATCTCCCCGTTTTCACCAATATAATCAATGGTTGATTGTTTTTCTTTTTGACCCGGAAGAAATGGTCTAACCCGACAATAAACTCTAATATTTCCTGTTCACCAAAATTTCACAAGTCAAATGCAAGACTATAAGTATCAAAAGGTAGACATGCTATCATTAATTAACCTTTTAATTCTTGAATTTCATTGTGTAGCTTCCGATTTTCGGAAAAGGCATCGTCGTAGCTTTTTGCTGCATCTTGCAAAACCTTAACCTTTGTCCCTGAACAGGACGAGACTTATTCATGAGATTATGGAAATACAAGACTCTGTAGAGTAGAGCTCCCATCTATGTACGAATGGGATGATCTGGGTTTGTTTTTTTTTTTTAATTTTTTTTTAAATATCTATAACGGGTCAAACATGTAAAAAAGGAAAACAGGTTGAAAGAGTAATGTGTATTATGAAGCAAAAAACCTCCTAAATCATTTTATTAAAAAAACGTTAATTTCATTGAAGTAATATAACTTTTGGAATCATACTTGGCGCCCGTTATTTCTTAAAACTTATATACTTTGGGGAAAAAAGCGTTTATGGTAAACCCAACCTGATCCAAAGTTTACAGGTTCGACGCATTACCCAACCCGCCCGTTTTGCCACGCCTATTCAAAAGATCATTTGATGTATTTTTGAGACCAAACCTAAGTGATCAAAATCTTCTGCGTAGCTCTTTTGAGTTTTTAAAATTTCCTGGCGCACTGATTGAGAAGCAAATTTTAGTTCCTGAAAGATAACTTCGATATCAGCACATATGATATCAAGGTCGGAGTGTTAATGATATGATCAAGCCTACCTTAAGTGCACCAAGTTGGAATTCTGTAAACGTTTTATAAATGTGTTCCTTTTTGTTCCAACCTTGACTTTTAGACAGAGATTTAGCCTCAAGGTCCTGCACCTTCATCTTGGATTCATTCAGCTGACTTTCAACCACCTTTAATTTCTTTTCAAGTTCAGCTTGAGCTTTTTTTGCAGCTGCTTCTATTTGCAAGCGCTGATCTTCATGTGTTTTCCTAATATTCTCCGCTTCTTGTTTCGAAGCTACAATTTCAGCACTTCTGCTATCCTTCTCTTTCATATTTCTCTCCGCACCCTGATCCTCATTTTTCTTTTCCTCTTGTGAAATTGTCTCATCTGCCTACAACATTAAGAAATAATTTGGAAAGATAAAATAAATAATAATAATCCAAAAATAAGAAAAAACATAATGTATGGCGCAGCTAAAAAGAACATGTATTAATTTAAAGGTAAAATATTGTAAGTCCACAACAACTATAAGCTTAGAGCTGTACTAGTGAAATCATGGTCCTCGAATATAGATGGCACATAGAACAATTTTCTCAAATACACATGTAGAGCTGTACTATCAAAACAAGCATGATTTTTCCCAAAAAACCATAACTAAAAAAAACTTTAAACTGCAAACTTTGAAAATGCATCATTAATTGTGAACTCTGCACATACAGTGTGTCTGAAGAGAACTCTCTGCATCTGCCATCGATATCCACTGTGGAACTATGTTGTTAACTAAAAAGTCACCCTATAGCCACATAGTATACATAATACAGATAACATGGTTACGTATAACACTATGACTATAAGCTCATGCTATAGAAGGCACTCGGCACCCCAAGCCTGCCTATAAGTACAGTTAAAACATCTTCATGCATTTTCATTTTCAGGCTTTAGTGGAAACAAGTTTCCAGCAATTTAGACAAAGAAAATATGATACTATGTTAATTATCTGATTTGAAAATAACACATGAACTCACCAGTGAAGCTAGGTCCTTGCTACTTCCAGTTCTTGTCACGTCAACCTACATTAATAAAAGCAGCCCGTGAGTACCTTGACCTAAACATAACCCCACTGTGCATGTATTTTTGGATCAAGGTAGTCATTCATTTACTCATTTATTACTCTCACCCAACAAACATCATTTACTCTCCAAATCACTCAAATACTTATTCTCACGCCGGAGTACGATCAAAGGGGTATCCCTCTCCCCTTTCGTGAGGCTAAAGGTATTATTCTTATCACAGGTTTTGAGGGGAGCTTGCTAAGAAGGGACCTGTTGAGGATCAGAAACGCCGCTCCTTCAACACTACACAAGTACACAGGCCTTTTGGCTTTTCCAATATTATAAACATCAAAACACACCATCAAGGCATGGTTCATACCCACCTCTAGTCCATTCCAGTATCGGTTCCTGGAAATGCAATTCCGCCCATCCGAGCTGCAATCCTTGGCAAACACTATCCCCGCCCATTAAGTCACTTTTCAAGCTCAGATTAACTCATTTCTTCCTGTCTTTTAGCTCATTACTTGCAGCTAAAATCACTACTGATTCCTATTGAATTTGTAATAAATTGTCTTTTTTGGCGATCAATGGAGTTAAAAAGCATAGACAAATTGGACCAGAAGTTCAGGACCAAAATGGGGGATGAAGTTAATTTGCTTTAATTGGAAGGTTTTTAAGACAATAGATGGGTCAAACATGTATAGCGTTTTGTTATCCTACATAAGCAGCTCAAGATATAAAATAAGAAGCAGAACCTTACCTTTATATGATCAAACGGGCTCATCATCATCTGTATCAAGGAGAAACAAGTTATTGAGGGGGGGATAAGACCAAATCATTTGTTACAAGTAACCTGGAATTAAACCTTTAAAGAAGCTTACTTTCATGTGGTCATAGTGGTTGACTGCCGCCTGTGACAATGAGAATCGATAAATATGTCTATTGTGAAGAAACAAAAAAAATATACAGTCGTTCAAGAAACTACCGTTGATTCGCTGCCGGCCCCATTTGTAAGGGCTTCAAGGACTCTAATCCTTGCCTGGTATTTCTCCTCGCGAGTTTTAAAGACATTGTTTTGCTGCATGTGGAAACAAAATGGAATATCAAAGGGAAACAGCTAATTGAAAGATAAAAAATTGAATTAAAAGTCTTACAGTTCGTAGATGTTCAGCTTGAGTTGATATACGCCGTTCAATCTCCTGCACCACCTTCCTCATGAGGCAAGAAACACGCTGGGATTAAACATAACAGGGTTTTAGAGTCATGCTACACGTTGCAATTTCGACCTAATCAATAATCTATAGGTTCATCTGGACTGTGTTTTATCTCAAACATGTTAAATTAAAGAACTTTATATGCAGGTCAGAACAGCTACATACTTCTAGAACATTTTACTCGCAATTTAGGAATTTCATTGTAATAATATTGTTCGAAAGGGTAACTTAAAAATGGACCTAATCTACCCATGCTGGCCCTCCTACTGTTTCAACCCAAACCCATTTTAACCAATAACCCACCCATCTTGCCACCTATATTCATATCATACATGAGGTAGTTCACCGTTCTTCCTGCTGATACTTTCATCTAGAATGCCGTTTACCATGCTTAGAAGTGACTGTGTCGGTGCAATCTGGAAAAATAAAAGTCTGGAGTTATAGAAGTACAAATGTCCAAAAAGAATATACGTTAAGGAGATATCTAATAAGTCATGAAATCACATCCAAACTATTTGATTTCATCATTTCTGAGATTTTTGCTGCAGGAAGATCGGAATAGCCGCCTTGTTTCATCTGAAACACTTCATGAAATTTATGTCCAGCATGATGCATCAATGCACTCGTAGGCTCTGCATGCAAACAAGTGTTATGAATATATATTAATAAAACTAAGATTCTTGTCGAGAAGGGTTAGAAGTAAATAAAAGAGCCAGAAACATTACAGGGAGCAAAGTGGTCGGGTTTGGTATTGATTGTGTATAGTTTTTGGTCTGGGCCGGGTTGACCTTAAACGCTTTTGGCTAAAAATATACACTACTCATAAAGAATTCGCTTCAAAATATATATGTTATTCATAAATAATCTACAGGAAAATGATTTAAGAGGTTTTATTGATCAATTAAAAAAATATACACTTTGCACGACCTTCAACCTCATTTCTTTAAGTCGATCGCCTAATTTATTTTACTACCCGGCCGGCTGTAAGATGAAGCATAACTTGCATCCAACTCGTAAAACTTATAGCTAAAAAAAATACCATTGTTTTGGTGTACATATATACGTATAATTAGCTTCACATGTACAACATGATGAAAGAGATATAATATTAATATCTATCTAGATTATATTATACTATTATATGAAACATTTACCAGCATCGACATATATAGATGCATGTATGTTAAGAAGTATGCATGCAGATAATGGGGACAGGAATATGAAAAGATTATATATATATATATGTGTATCTATATACACAAGAACAAAAAGGGAATCAAACCGCTTGGTGGTGTTGACTCATTAGTTTCCATATTTGGAAATATATAGAGCGCGGCCGGAGGAAGAAGAAGACGGCGAAGAACAAAAAGAACGTGTGCCTCTGGGTCCGAGCGAGGCGTTAGGCGTGTGTGCTGGTGGAGGTTGATGATGGATAGTTTGAGAAGGCTGATCAAATTGTGTCACCGAAAATTGTACGTACGTAGATCGATGGAAACCAATGGCAAAATGTTTCGGTTTTGCGTAGAAGAGAAAAAATTGAAGAAAAATAAAAAATAGATGGGAAGGGAAATATCATTGGAGCTGTGCATAATCCTGATCGATCTGCAGGTGGTTATTTTTTAGCCATTCTCTCTTAATTTGTTTCTATGTTTTACTAATTACATTACATTTTAGTATATATTTGGTTAATACTGTAATAATAATGATATATCAACAAATGTAACGGCTAATGGAACATATACAATGGCGGTTCTTAGTTGGGGCCGGGGCCCTGGCCCCTTTCGTTTTTTCGCACAATAGTACTACTATATCTATATTTTGTTCGAGAAATTATATATTTTTTAAGCCGGTCTCCGCCGATTATTTTTCTTAAAATTTTTGGGTCCCATTTAAGTTAATAGTCCATTAACAATTATCTATTTTAATATTTATAGCCCATAACTCATTTAAAAGCCCAAATATTTTATAATTGATTCATATTTTTGGCTTTATTTTGCACCGTTTCCACTTTTCAAGATATAAACAAAATTATTATTTTTTTGTTTTTTAACACCAACATAACACCACAGCCACCACCAGTGAGTCACTCCACTATCAGTCTACCACTGACCTCCGCCACTCCGGCCAGTGGCTCCGGCCAAACGCCATCCTCCGGATAGCCACCATCCTCCAGCCAGTCAAGCCGACCACCATACGATTTCTTGTTTATCACTAGCAATTAATTTAGTTTTTGCCCTAAATCCCTAAATCTTTAAATTTTTTGTTATTATTTAATATTCCTAGCAATTGACATAGTAATTAATTCAAGTTTTAGGCCTATTCTTTTGGTATTTTGACAAGTAATTTAGTTCTTTGCTTGTTAAATAGGCATATATATTTTTGGTGTAAGAACGGTAATTTGAATGAATGAAGAAATTTTAGATTTTTTGTGTTATTATTGTTTGACCCGAACCGAAGGACTAGAATATAATACCTGAAACATAGTGATAAGAAAAAAAAATTATCGGCCCCCTCCACTGGAAAGTTCAAGATTCGCCACTGAACATATATACTCGTATATGGTGCATGGAACACAAACAATCGATCTATTTATTTATTTCATTTTAATCATTATTATTAGCCCTTTTTTATATTTCTAACATTTAATGTACAACTTTTTTAATGCATGTGGTATAATAAAATAAAGCATTTTTACGTCAGCATTTATAAATTTTTATGCATGTTGTACCATCAATTAAAAATTATTTTGTAACCTACATAATTATTTAGTAAAAAAAAATTAACATCTTTTTAATTAGTAAAATTAATAAAACTTTTGTAACATCTCTTTAATTTTAATAAAACTTTAGAAAATTACCTTTTTATAACCTATATAATTATAATCATTAAACTTTTATAATTTTAAGTTAATAAATTAAATGTTTGGTTGATATAAAATAAAACAATGTTATGATAATCATATTTTATTTTATTTTTTTTTGCTTTTTTACATTTTTCAATTGCATTTATAACTGTCGTTTTTTTTAAATTTTTTCCCGTCGTACCGCGGACATCTTCTAATTAATTTATTTAAGAAGATAGTCATAGTTTCTTAAATTTGCCATGATGATAATAACAATAGTTGGCTTTTTTGTTCAAATAGGAAGTATAACATATAATTTAATTTATTATAATGATACGAGCATGGTACCCGCGCAATGCGCGGCGGCGGTGTGGTGGCAGCAGCGGTGGTTGGTAGTGGTGGTGGCGGCGTTGGTGGTGGCGGCGGTGTGGTTATTATTATAAAGGTAATTGATGTAAAAGGGGTAGTGTAGTTATTTTAGGAGTTGAGGGATCTATGTTGTAAATTATTTCATTAAGGGTATTATAGGTATTTTAAGTGGAGATGTTTAAATTAGTGGATAAAAGAATGAGAATTAATTAATTCATTAAAGGCAATTTCGTACTTTCGCATGTAACTTTTGTGTAAGAGGAGGGAGGATAATCTTTATACAGTAGTATAGATAAATTTTTCTTAATTTTATAATTTTTTTTATTAATGAAATTATCATCAATGATTTTTAACAAATCCCTATGATACATGGGTTTAAAATCTAGTTTTACATAAATGACGAAAATTAATGATGTTTAAGGACTTTATAATATGCATCAAAATTGACTTTGTTATTGGTAAAATTAGGTTGCTAATGGAGCGATCCTGTCCTGACGGTTATTTCTTCTAGATATAAATTGACCCTTTGACATTATTTTTTTAAAATTGTTTAATACTTGCTTTATCTATTTTCAGATGATAAATAGTAATTGACTATTTGACTAGAAGGTCGATTCAAAAGAATTAATAGACAAATTCAACAAAGATTCCTCACAAATTCAATAAAGTTCGAGATAAGTACATTTGATTTACCTAACTGAATTGTAAGTTAGTCGCAAACAAGGGAGAAATCCAGATAAGCCAGAAACATGACAATTCTGTGACTTGGTCAATCCAAGAATTCTGAAAGATAAAAGCCCAACAATATAGATTAGTACTAACGAGGACGTTACCCCGCATTTTGCCACGGGAGTAAATTGTTAACGACTTTTTTAAAAAATTATTGTTTAAATTTATAACAATAAACTGTTTTAATAGAAATAATGAAATATGTATAACAATAAGTCGATCAATAACTATATTAATACCCATTACGACATTCTAATAAAAATAACTTTTTTTTAACGGCAAATTATATTAAATAAATAACTTATGACGATAAAATAACTTATGACGATAAAAATAACTTATGATGATAATAAGAATAACAACAAAATCTAAAACGGAAAACGAGATATAAAAAAACAACAATGATATATTATTAATATGAAAAATGCTAAATACATCCTCAGGGGCTATCATTAACGTGCTTAAAAAAAATCGTATCTTTCATATGAAAAATCCACCACCTGAATTTTATGATAAAAAGTACAACTATTTATACATGTTAACGTCAGCTCATATAGTTGTCATTAGCAAGACCGAATATGTATTAATAACGACAGACATTTCGTTAACAATATAATGTGTTAGGAACATAACACGTTGTGATATTAAATATAAGGTATGACAATAATAAAAATATTAACAAAGTATAAAACATAAATCAAAATTAATAAAAAACAACAATGATATATTATTAATACGAATAACGACACTTCAATAATAATAATAATGATATAATATATTATGAACATAACATACAACAATAATAAAAATATCATATGACAATAATAAGAATAACAATAAAGCATAAAACGAAAAACGAAAAACGAAAAACGAAATTAAAAAAAAAACCAGAACATTACATGTAACAATAAATAAAAAAACATATGACTATGATATGTTATGAATACAAATAAATACACTTCGAAAATGATGATATAATATGTTAGAAACATAAAATGTAGAAATAACAAAGTATAAAATGAAAAACGAAAGTATATTAAAAAAAAAAAAAGGACAGGCGGACAGGCTGACAGGCAGCATGCTTAGTCAGCTACCAACCAGTTTGAAAATTTTTTTAAAATATAAATTTTATATGATTAATAATGGAATTAAACAATACAATAATACTACCACAAATTATATATATATAGAACAACATGTTAAATCAATATTTTAGTAAAAGCATGTAAAATCAATTATTTAAATAAAAACATGTTAATTAATTTAATTATCTATACTATCTTATAAAGGAGATGGTATGTACGTCTTAATTTTTAAACTTTTTTAAGAACTTTTTTATATATGGAAACTATTTAATATGACAATTACTTATTTGGCATTTTAATTAACATACATCAAATTAAATTCTTAATAAAAATTAATAAAATATATTTTTTAAATACCACCAATAACGCTCTTTATTACACAATCACCATCGATCATGGACTTATGTAGGCGATCGTTGAAGCTGGTTGCTGTCATTCTTAACGATAACGAAAATTTTGAAATAAATTTTTAAAATTAAAATTTGACTGAAATTTGAATTTAAATATTTTAGAAACCATCTACCGCTGCGCATCACGCAGGTAAATTTCTATATAAATAAAAACATGTTTAATTTAAACGGTTAGATATTAAAAATCTAAAACTAAACAATTAATTATGTTATACAAATAAAAAAGCTTAAAAAGGAAAGTAAAAAGGATCATGCAAATTATGTGTAGTTGAAGGTGGCTTGAGAGATTCGAAATGGCAAACTCTTTACAATGAGGCATTAGGCCTCTTTCTATCATGACCTCGTCATCCCTTCGTCTTGATTGCCACATCAGCTTTCTCTCTCTAAGACACACCCAAGAACTACCCCCTCCCTATCATACCCCATTCATCATCTCATCCCCAATAAAAAAAATTAATTAAACAACACACACATTAGCTGCCTTTGGCACACCATCTCTCGTCGATCAGTTTCCAAAACAAGACGGGCGATGACGATGACGACTTATGAAGGGGGGGCTCGCTATCACGACGAGGAAGACATGAATCATGACGAGCGTAAAAATGGCCCTTAGGGACCGGCCTAAGAAATGAGACTTGGCGACTATAAAACCACCATCAAACCTGTTAGGGACATGAACAAGTCGAAGAAAACACGAACATTGTTATTAATTCTTGTTCGTTTAATTAAGTTAAATGAACAAACAGACGATTAAAAATACTTAAAAAGAACAAACACTTTTTGTTTATATACATTCGTTTTGGTTTTGACTGAACAAAGAAACGAGGCATGAACATTTAACATAAACAAGTTAAGAAAATAGGGGTGTTCGTTTATTCAAGATTGCCAACAAATACAAATTTATTTGCATATTATAATTTACATAAACAAATATACAATATTTAAAATATACATAATGTTCGGTCATTCAAGCAGATGGATAGATAAAAAGATGTGAATAGCCAACCTTTTATATTTATGTTCGTTTATTTCGGTTTATTTGAACAAAGTAACGAACATGAACTCATAAATAAACAAGTTAAGAGAATAAGGCCAACAAATTAATACAAAAAAAATACTTGCATATAATAACTTACACGAACGAACATGCAATATTTAAAATACACATATGTCCGTTCACTCAAATGATACTTTTTTTTTTTTTTAAACGGTAAGATATTTCATATATTGAAATTGAAACAAATATAAAAGAACTCTACTGATTACAAGGTGGACAATTACATAAAACATATATATGTATGATTACATACACATAAAACTACTAAATCCTACTAAACAATGATGCATGAATAGAATAAAAATGAACAACTATCTAGTCCTACGTTACCCAAATGAAGTAAGTATCAACAATGAAGAGCTTGATGAGCCTCGACATTAAATCCAAAAAAGTCTTTCTAGAGTAAGGGGGTGTTTGGGATGGTTTTTTTCTTTTTTATAAGTGTCATTTTGTTTGAATAAGTACTAATCTGCTTATAAAAAAATGTTTATTTTTACAAAAATAAACAGATAAATAAATTTTTAAAAAGTATTTGTTATTACGTACTTATCTAGCTTAAAAAACCTAACAATAAACGGATTGAGATCCTTTAAAGTTGAAATCACTAAAGTTAGTAAAGTTGAACCAATCAAAATGTTTTAAACATGATTAAAGGTCCACCAACAAATAAAATTAAAAATCTAATATATTGCTCCACTCACAATTTCTAACTTTAGATAACTTCAAAAAAATTAAAACTTTAGAGGATCAAATAAACAGATAAACATAAAAAAAAATAATAATCATAAACACCCTGAACAGCTAATAGAAAGCTCCAAAATACTAGAACTTTGACTTTTTACATGATTCACTGCTTTGAAAAGTTGAAATGTTGTCGGTTCGCGCGAAAGGAAAAAAGTTGAAGGCCGAAACGGGGAAAAAAAGAAAATTTGTATCAAAAAGTTGTGGACCGACAATGAAGCGTTAATGTTAGCGAGAAGCTAGGTCTCGACTTCTAAAGACCTTGTTGTCGGAAGCAATCAAACCAACACGGCGTTTTGGAGTAACATAGTTCGTTTGTTCAACAATGAAAGTCATGATGAAACCCGTTCCAAAAGTCAACTACAAGGAAAATGGACGAAGATACGGGTCACGACAAAATTGTTCGGGGCATGTTAAAAAGTATACATAGGTGACAAACGGTGCCGATGAAAAAGTTGTTTTCGACGCTGCCCACGACCACTACAAAAGAGAGGTCGGAAGATCGTTTCTTTACCAGCACTGCTATCACTTGCTCAAAGGATATCCGAAGTTTTGGGATGACCACGGTGTCATGGCAAAACGGTAGGCTCCAATGATAGATTTGAACGACGACGATCCGACCCTGACATCGACCTCTACATCGGCTATGGAGAAGTTATTCCATGACGACCCCATTAGGAGACCGGCGGGTCGCAATGTTAGCCGGAAGATTACAAGTTCATAAAATGCAACTTCTGGCTAGAACGACGAAACGCAAATGAAACTCGACAGAATGGTCCGGATGCAAGAAGAAGCGATGACACAATTTGACGAAGATCGAAAGAAACTTGATGAAGAGTGGGAGCAAAAGAGAATTATGAAAGAATTCAAATTTCTTCAAAACCCAGTTCTCGATAATTTGTGCGTATCGTAAAACTTTAATGGATAAGTATGGACATTTGTTTTACCAAGGCGGAGATGACGACAATGACGATGGCGAGTAGTGATTTTTAGGAATAATGTAATGTTTTCTTTTTTAGGGATTATATTTTCTAGGAAATGTAGTTTTTTATTTTTAAGAAATGTAGTTTTTTTAATTTAAGGAAATGTAATTATTTTATTTTAATTAATGTAATGTTATTTTGTTTTATTTTGTGTTTAAATGAAAATGAAAATGATGTGGTGATGATATGAAAGAGAGAAGTTGAGAACTTAGAGAGAATGGTGGTATTGTTGGTAAGGGGCAAATTCTGGGAGGAAAGAATGATGTAGCACTGATGTGACAGTGAGAATTTGATAACATTGATGGGAAAGGTTTAAGCTTATATAAGTTCTTTTTGAGAAACTAATTTTAGGAAGCTTTTCAAAGCTTCTATTATAATATTGAAAAGATTTTCTTTAAAAGCTTCATAAACAATATAAGCAAATCCATACTCACAAAAACAATTTATAAGTAACATTAGAGCTCACGAACTAAGTACCTATTAAAACCTGTTTAAAGGAAAAATACATTATGCAATTTTATACCTTTTAAGACTTGTTAAAACACGATTTGTCAGCACTAAGTAACACTAGCAATGTACCCGCGCGATGCGCGGTCTTGGATGATATAAAAATAAAATAAATTATAGTGTATATGAAATTTGTAAACTTCATTCAATACATGCATCAAAAGGTGATGGTGGCCGGCGCCGACTGCCGGTTCTAAATTGCATAACACACGGGTATATAAAAAATGTGTTTGTTATTATTGTTAGAATATTTAAAATTGATTATTTATATTAATATAAAAATAATATATAGTTAATGAATATATAAATAATATAAATATTAAATGATAATAAATGGTATGATAAATAAGGAAATGTTTAAATTTTTTAAAAATTAAGACACCAAACATATGTTTTATTAGGTAGTTTAGATAAAACAATAAATTGCTTTTCTTTTAAAAGCATTAAAAAAAATAAAAATGCCAAACACTACGGTCCATAGTAAGTGGAGATTTCCCTGTTTAGAAGAATACACAGACAAAAACCCGGAATCAAAGCCCTCACCTTTTATTAAGTAAACAAAATACAGTAATAAATAAAGTGCCGCTCCTGTATTCTTTTACCACCACACACACACACATTTTCTTTTCAGCTTCTATTAAAAATCCTACCAACCATTATCAATATCAAAATCACTGTAAAACAGATTCAGCTCAATATTGTTATATATATATATATATATGTATATATTAGTTGGTTAAGTTAAAGTTAAATATAAAAGAAAGAAAGAAAGAAAGATGCAGCATGATTGGTATGATGAAGAAAGTAGTAATAGTTTGGGATCGAGATCTAAAAGATTGATATATAAATATATATCCGACACGATCTGGCTTCCGTTACTTACAGGCGTTACGACAGCAACTTCTAGATCATCAGTTCGTCTTATGTTTTTCCTTATTTTTATGTTTTTTGGCTTGTTTCTTTCCACGCGCTTGCTTGATCAAGCTGCTACTACTGCCTCCTCCTCCTCTGTTACTGTAAGTCCTCTTCTTCTTCTTCTTCTTTTACTTTTCAAATTCTCTTAATTTATTTTCTTGCATTAATTTTTCATATATTTAAAAAAAAATTAGAGTAGTAATGAGATTAATGAATGAAACGACGTCGTATTGATGGATGAAATGACGACATACTGACGTATTATTGAGATTGAGAGGCTCGCATAGGGAAATCAAATTAAATTAAATTAAAACACGTTTCATACGCCGTGACTTTCGTTTAACGTACTTTGATAATAATAATAGTATTAATACGCACAAACATGTGTCGTTTTATTGATACAAGTCATAAGGCGGGGGTCCCACATTTGGTGTTTCATGATGTCGGTATATCTACTGATAATTCACTTACCTGCTACTTTGTCTCATGTTTTTATTAAATTTGTGTTATAAAGGAACAAATATGGTTGCAGTATATTTATATTTGAATATAGTCATATATGGAATTTGGGAGTCATCTCTGTTCTAATAATTGTTGGCTATATAATATAATTATGGAGTCCATATTAGGAATAATATATAAATATATAATGTAGAAGATAGATTATAAGGTTCTGGTTAAAATAAAACAAGTATTAAAGTAAAACAAATAAAACAATCCTATTTTCTTAACTGAAAATCATTGT
>JAOEHQ010049015.1:0-20824 GCA_025447715.1 Asclepias incarnata
CAAGGTTATCTAACCGTAACCTTAAATCACTAGTTCCCCTTTTTACTCGATTTATCAAATCATACTATCGAGTAATCTTACCATTTCAAAATCTCATTTCCGTATTCAACACAATTACCATTTCAATATGGCTAATCTCATACTTAACAAAATATCAAAATCCTTATTTTCATGATTATCTCAATTACCATTTCACTATGGTTTTATCACTTTACGAAATGCGGTTACATCACAGTTATCAAAATATCCATTTTTCATTCTTTGGCCAACAAGCCAACAACAATATATTACCACATTTCTAACCAAGCTCAATAACATTGACATCTTACTCTTATCGAGATACCAATTTCTCATTCTTGGTTTCTATAATCAAATCTCTTTTTACTAACTTTCCATAACTTAACAAAATAATCATTTAACATACTTTCTCATTATACTCTATCATTTACTAATCCCATTTACAATAATACTATCATTACTAGTGATTTCATAATCACACACCATATCAAAACATTAAAATCATCATTTCCATAAAAACCCCCAATTCTAATGGGTTGTATGAACCCTAAAATCAATACAACAATAACAAATGAAATTACCTTGGAAATGCACTAGAATGGGAATCACCAATTCTTCCTTCTTCTTCTTCCTTACCCACGATACACACACACACACACACACTAGGATTACCCACTTGATAATACTAGAAAATGGTGTTTGATTCTTAAGGTGAAATAGATGATTATGATGATCAAAAGATTGAAAGAAAGATTGATGATGATGATGAACTAAAGAAATGGGGAGGGTGGAGTGTTTGAGAAATGAAAAATGATCAAGAGGGATGGGAGGGAAGGACTTTTATGTCCGGCCCTTGAATACACCAATGGGTATTATACCCGCTATCCACTAAAGTTCCAACTAATATAATCCCATAACTCAAAATAAAATATTAGGAACTTTCCATAAAGGTAAAACTACAAAAGTAGATTATTTTATAACTTTTAAATCTTGGGGTGTTACAGTCTGACCGGCCGGTTCGAATCGGTTTTTAAAACATTGAAAATTACCAAAAACAATCACCATCTATATCTATATGTATATCTATATCTATCAACGACGAATTTTAATAGGGACGGGGCTGTGCCCCCCCAAATTTGTCTTACTACATCTAAATTTGTATGTCAATTTACAAATTAAACTATAAAATCTAATAAAAACTTAGTTTGATCTCTCCAAATAAAAATCTTTGTATTTCGGATCCTTCAATAAAATAGTTCAAGTTCCGTCACTGATATATCTTTATACATATACTAAGAAGGTTCAAGGCTGTGCAAAAGCACAACCCACCTAAATTGTTGTTGCCTTTAAGTAAAACTCACCTATTATTTAGTTTGTCATGATAATAAGTAAGATTAAGTATATAAAAATATATTATGGATACATTTGCTATTAATAGTTTATTCAATTTGTCGTGGTAATGAGTAAGATTAAGTATATGAAAATAAAGTTGACAATTTGTAAAGATTATCAAGGCTCTTTTACTAAGACTTCTTCGAAAGATTCAAGTTTATGTTCTCATATTCTTCTTGTATATATTATGAATGAATAATGCTAACGAAGCAAAAACTATACGTTTTTCACACAAGCGTATTGTTATTGTTACTTGATTGATATGTGGTCTAAAAAATAGTCAAATAACCCATTCTAAATTATGTACTTTATAAAAGTAATACAAAATTAAATATAGTGATGTTTTATGGAAAAAAGATATATATTAATTTTTTTTTACAACTTAAGGGATTAGATTTTCCTTGATAGGATTATACTAAATTGGAACTTTGTTAAGTTTTACTAGATTAATAAAAAGATCCAAACTCCACAATTATTTCATTTTAGGATTCTAACAATTCAGTTTTGATACTTTTTTTTTATTTAATATTTACTTATACAGACTCGATAACACACAACTTTTCCTCCATCTGTATCGTAAAATAGTTATCATATATCATAAAATCTTTTCATTCTCTTAATTAACATATGTTAATCATAACCTTTACAACTATCATTAACACCTATATCAACTGTTGTATGTGAGTCGATCATTATTTGTAAGGCATCAATTATCAATTAATCCTTATATATGATGCTTTTCAGATTATTAATCATATTCTTCTTCTTAAAGATTTCTTTTAAAAAATCAGCCAAATTATCCATTACGTAATATTAATGTTTTTAAAATAAAATAAATAAAAAATATAATTTTAATAATCCGGAGGGGAAACCGAGTTAGTTGACCCACTACTATTAAATAAGACCAACCGAGTTAGTTTTACCCCCAAATCTTTGTTCTTTTTTTTTTCTTCTCTCTCAATTGCAAACTTCAATTCTATCAAAATGCAAATCTGATAATTTTTTCAATTCAATTCATAAAACCCATAATTAAATTATTCTTTTATTCTTTTTTTTTTATATAAATAAAAAATTGTCTAACAAAGAGACAGCCATGGTGATGGCTGGTTCATCAACATCATGGTTGTTAAACGGTGAAAGAGCTGTCGTTTTGCTCTTTGTTTCCGCCATTATATACGCTGCAACATCATCATCAACTGTTGTATCTATATCTATTGTATATGAAAGTTTATCTTTTTTACTTATTACTGTTTTTGCCTTATTTGTTGAGATCTCACTTGAATCTTCTCACTTACATTTTAACACCAGGTAATTTGTTTATATTTACTATATTTGTGTTTATTTTATTTTATTTAGACTTTATTTTTTATGTTTATGTTTATGAAATGGGCTGTTGGTAGTGGGTTAACTTTGAAATTGGTAACAGGGAAAATCGAATAAAAATTTAATAAATTTGTCACGTTTTGCTATTGTATGTATACGATTCTAAAAACTTAGATTTATGTGTAATCTTTTTCTTTTTTCCGCTGACGTGACAACCATACAAGTTGAAACGTCATCCTGCCACATCATTATAACCAAAGCCACGTAAGCAGTTTACAAGGTATAAGAGGTTACATGCATAAAGTGTTTGAGAGTTTGGTAAATTCGATA
Source organism: Asclepias incarnata (assembly GCA_025447715.1). Taxonomy (NCBI): domain Eukaryota; kingdom Viridiplantae; phylum Streptophyta; class Magnoliopsida; order Gentianales; family Apocynaceae; genus Asclepias; species Asclepias incarnata. Next base: position 3,064 of record JAOEHQ010049015.1, read on the forward strand.
GAGATTTTTAAAGTTTGATACATACAATAGCAAAGCGTGATAAGTTTATTATATTTGTAATTTTGTATGCAATTATCCCTATAATTTATTTTAGCTTAAGAAGAAGAGAAAATAAAAAAGAAGGATAATTTAAGTATTTTCATTTTTTGTGAAACTTTTTTTTTGAAAGTTTTTATTTGGGTTTGTGATGTTAGACCAGGTGCTTCATCAGGGATTCTTTTGGGGGCAGTTACCCTTCCCGGTCTTGCAGTTTCGAAGTTAATACAGTTATCGAGAGCTTTCTTGGCGAATGAAGTAGGCATTGAAGGTACATTATAACTCTAGCGCGCACACACACACACATATAGCGTTTCTAAAAAGATACGGGGTATCATAACTTAATCTTACTTTGGGGGTGTTTCGATTTAGCTTCTTTTTTTATTTTATTTATTTTTTAAACTTATTGGCTTATAAAAATTTCAAAGTTTCAAAGGGCCAATATGCATATTATTACCGGCTTATGAGTTTATGAACTTGAGCTAATTGCCTATTTAAGCATATAACTTCAAGTTTATAAAAATGAGCATAATGGCATTTTAAATTTTGAATAAGCCAATAAGCCCAAAAAATGAGCTTATTGTATCTTCAAAAAAAAATAAAAAATAAGTAGACTATATTGAATGGAGTAGTTGTTCACATTAGTCATTGTTGTGTGATTTGTTGCATGTTTTTTTTCTGTGCAGATGTTAAATATGTACGGTTTCAATATTGGGCAACTTGTACGAGTTGCCTATGTGTGCTGGTTTTTCTTTGCTTCATTTCTCGACATCAATCTGACAAGACAAAGCCGGTGTCTAGTGGTTGGAACACGAAGCTAAGTATTAGTTCCATAACCTTGTTTACAACCATGTGCTACCTGTCGTTTGCTGCAAAATCTTACAGCGGTGGGTTCTTAGACTTAATTTATATTTCAAGATTCAGTATTTTGTAAATTTAGCTAGCATTTATGTTGGATCGTGTCTTTTATTACTCAAAATGAATCAGAAGTTGCTAAAACTGAAATTTGCACTGGGGTTTACTCATCTTGCAGGACCATACATGGCATTGACTTTGTTGTGGATTGTCTGTCATGGATTGGCAGCTGTGAAATTCATCCAGCATGTACTGCACACTTTTCCAGCATGTGCTTCATTTGGTATGTCCTTCACGATCTTGCTTTTCATTTTTAGCCATGGTTTTATGACTTTATCACAATCTGATTGTATGTCATTGTTTCTGTTTTAGGGGAGGCACTTTTGGTTACAGCTGGATTTGTTGTTTATTTTGGAGACATGTTTGCATTTACTATATCAAAGGTACTATTCAATTTGCATGTTTCGTGGTCACTCTTTTTTGGTACATTGTCGGTGTAATAGAAAGTTTCATGTGTTGCTCTTATATCAACATAGAATACCTGTGATTCCATCCAACTATGCACATCTACAGAATTCATTTTTTGTGGGGTTTATAAAATAATTGTTATTCAAGAGCCATTTGTAAAGGGAAACTAACAGTTTATTTACATAGTAACCATTTCTATAGGCGAGATGCCATATTATATGCTTGACACCAAATTTTTGTGTGAACAGATTAGCAAGCACCTCGTATCTTATGGGTTAACTGCTGTCGCGTATGGGGTGGAAAGAAGTGAGATAAGCATTATCATTCAGGTATGCTTGTTAAATTGCTTCATGAAACACTAAAACCACTTGTGTTATTGATAGAATCCCAGAAATTAAATAAAGATAATTGCTGGAAATATGAGGATTACAAGATAACGGCCAATTCAAGATGGCAATTCTCCAATACACAAACCAAGTTTGCTGGATTAAAATAAAACATGGACAGGAAAATAAAGACAAACTGCTAGTACTTAAACTTAATTTTGGTGGGAAGAGTTAATCCCCCCTCCTAAATCAGTGGGTTATTCCATTTCTTTTAACCCTATCCAATTCAGACTCAGATTGACCCGGCCCGGCCAGTAGTAGGTCGTATCAATACATTTTGCCCGGGGAAACGACTTATCCTCAAGTTGGAAAGCTGGAAATTGAGTGGCGATGCGACCATATGACTCCCATGTCGGATTTGCCAATTGATGGTGGGACCAAGCTATGAGTAACTCCAGGATCGGATGGCCTGCAGCTGAAACCCAACGATGGGTTAACACCACTGTAGGTTGATCCCCGGATTCTCGGCTTGGATGGTTTGTTGAATCTGTCTTCGACTCCATATCAAAGCGATGAAAATTTGCTGAGTTTTGGGAATCAGGTGTACTGCCTTGTAGAGATGCTACTACAAAGAGAAAGGTGGTTTGGAAGTGGAAACAGGTGATAAGACTGATATGCTGGCAGCCGGTGATGAATAATCATTGGTTTGTGATAGATCTTTCTTTTCTTCCTCGATTATCCGCAAGGAACCTTTCTCTACAGTCTCCTTCGCAGATCTCTCGTTTACAGTGATGTTATCATCATCAGTTTTATCAAATTTTTCGATGTCTACCGGAAGACCTTCGCAAGGAATCTGTTCTTGAATGTCATCCCCTTCAGCATTCATGTTCATTCATCATTCCATCACTCTCATCTCCGTAAGCATTGTCATTTGTACGATCTGCACCGTACATCTGAACTTTGATTTCTTCAACATCGTCCCTCAAGGATGCAAGAATGGTGTCTAGTTGTGCTGTAATGGTTGCTAGTTGATCTGCCAAATTTCGGGTTGTAGGTGGCCTTCTATTTCCCGGCAATGGAACCATTGATAGAATCCCAGAAGTTAAATAAAGATAATTGCTGGAAATCTGAGGATTACAAGATAACGGCCGATTCTAGTGCCTTGCTAGCAGGTTTTATATTATTATAATATATTTCATGCCATTCCCAAAAAAAAACAAGATAACGGCCAATTCGAGATGGCAATTCTCCAATACGCAAACCAAGTTTGCTGGATTAAAATAAAACATGGACAGGAAAATAAAGACAAACTGCTAGTACTTAAACTTAATTTTGGCGGGAAGAGTTAATCCCTCCCTCCTAAATCAGTGGGTTACCCCCCACTGTCTAGAAATCTAAATATTTTTCCCATTTTCCCTCTTTCCCTCCATTTCTTTTACCCCTATCCAATTCAGACCCAGATTGACCTGACCCGGCCAGTAGTAGGGTCGTATCAGTTATTGAATTTAACGATTAATTGGATATTGTTTCACATGTCTTAAAACCTGTCTGTTTTAATGCCACATGCCGTACTCTATAACTTTTGGCTCTAAGTGTGATGTCTTGTGTGCAGGGAATGCTTCTTGGCCTTCTTCTTTCTCCAATGTTGTTCAAATTCATCCTTCAAAGATGGGAAGTAAATAGCAGCTCGGAGAATTCTGAAGTCAGAGGACATCATGAGCGTGGACGATCTGTTGTATTTTATGGTTCCTTAGCATTTATTTTATTAGCAGTTGTTCCATTATGGATGCAGTTTGTCCAAGATTTTCCTGTTCATCCCTTTTTATGGTACTGCTCAACTCTATAGCTTAATTTCAATTTGAAGCTCTCTTTTATCTTAGCCCTTGCAAAAGATTGTGACAAGTATTATGTGGTCATATAAATGTAATATGGAGCTTTTTGATTTATTAGCGTCCCTTAAGATAACTTTTTCTTCTTGTCAGGGTGTTAGAGTTTGTTTTCTCTGAACCACATAAAAGGCTTTCCTTGTGTGTATACTGGGTGGCTGTTATATGTGCATCCGTGCTGCGCTTTTACAATATCTCCAAGAACAGTAAGATTGAGCGAATTCTTCTCCGAAAATACTACCATCTGGTTGCAGTCTTAATGTTTGTGCCTGCACTTATCTTCCAGGTGATATGCGCCTGCCCCCAAGCTTGGATTAATACTCCTCTTTAGAGGTGGCAAAATAGGCAGGTTGGGTAACACTGTAAGAGGTCAACACTAGGTAGGGTTGGGTTGACTCGAAACGCTTATGTCCAAAATTTAAAATCTGTTATAAGAAATTAATGTGTGATCAAATAATATCACAAAAATTTCATACCTGTTAAAAGAAATACTTTGGTCTACTTTCGAGCTTGGTTTTAAAAAGCGCGCCTTTGGGTTTTGGCGCGCTTAAGCCCAAGGCGACCTAAGGCTCAGCTGCTGTTGTTTTGTGTCAAAATCCATGCGGTTTTTGTACAGTCAGGTGTTTTGCTCTTGAATTTTTGCCATAAAACTTGAATACTAGATTGTTTTGCTACTTAAAGGTGTTTTTGCTACTTAAAAGGTGGTTTTATATGTATATATGATGGTGTTTTAGTAATTTATGTGTTATAACTTATAAATACTATATAAATAATGTATAAATTTTGTTTCAAAAGTGCGCGCCTCGCGTACGAAAATCCCGCCGCTTTTGGGCTTGGCGTTTTGGAAATGGACCATGTCGCTTTTGTGCGCCTATCGCCTTTTAAAACCAAGCTTTCGAGCCACCTGACCTCTTTTTCAGGTAGTAATTTTTATTTGACCTGTTTGACCATTTCTTAGTATATGGATAGAAATTGCCACCTCTATCCTGTCCCTCTTTCGGTTGACCATATCTTGTTTGTTTGAGTTTCTAGCTAATGTACACAAATTTTGCATTTATCTGTTTTTGTTTTCAGCCATCGTTTTTGAACTTGGCTTTTGGTGCAGCTTTGGGGGTCTTTTTAGTGCTTGAAATTATTCGAGTAATTTCCTTTTGAAACTTGCTTTTGATATTCTTAGCTGTCTTCTTATCGTTGTAATTCAATGTCACTGTGCATAATATCATGCTGTAAATATTTTTTTGTTGCCTAGATAACAACATTGTTCATTGGCAGGTATGGAGAATTTGGCCCCTGGGACCAATTGTACATCAGTTTATGAATGCCTTCACTGATCATCGTGACTCGGATCATCTTATAGTCAGGTGTTTATTATGTTCTTTCCTTTGTTTCTAAAAAGCATATGGTTTAATGTCAAAAGCAGCATTTACTTAATGTTGTGCATGTCCTTATGCAGCCATTTTTCACTTCTTTTGGGATGTGCGTTGCCTATTTGGATATCTTCTGGTTTCAATGATCGGCCTCTAGCTCCTTTTGCTGGAATTCTGAGCCTTGGAATCGGAGATACCATGGTGAGAATGTATTTTATATAACATAAATGATGTTTTTAGATTAGAATATTCCAGTTAATACTAAAAAATGCATCATTGATTAGTGATCTAACGGATATTATAAACCTTTTTCTAGGCATCTATGGTTGGCTACAAATATGGAGTTCTCCGGTGGAGTAAAACAGGCAGTAAGTATTAGCTTATTCCAGTTGGTAACTGATGTTCCCCTTCATCACCCACTAAAAAGATTGTTGTATGTGTAGAGAAAACCGTTGAAGGAACCGCTGCTGGCATCACATCAGTCCTGGCGGCTTGCTCTGTTCTGCTTCCACTTTTAGCAGCCACTGGACACATGTTCACTCAGGTCTCTCTCTCTCTCTTTCTCTGTATAATTATGAGAGGTGGCATGATGGATGGTTCGGGTAACTGGTTCGGGTCAAAATGTGTTGGTCTTGGTTGCGCCGTAAAATATTACTACATTAATAATTAAACCTTAGAATCAAAACAATCTAGGTGGTTGCATATAGACTTAGTCCCACTACTTTTAACCCGTTTACATGTTTCCCTTTTAAAACTAAACCCAAATTGACCCATTCATAAGTAAATGGGTCAAAGTTGACCCATCTGCCATCTATCATGGGTTCATGTTTGCTCATACACAAACTCATATTTTGATGCGTTCTTGGCCTGACATTTCATCACATACTGGTGTAGCACTGGTTGTCTCTTCTGTTGGCGGTCACAGTGAGTGGTTTGCTGGAGGCGTACACCGCACAGCTTGATAATGCATTCATACCCCTTGTTTTTTACAGCCTTCTATGTTTGTAAATACTATAGCAAGAAATAGCATTAGGAAAACCCTTTTTGTACTCTTGGAATTTATATATACATATAAATAGAAAGCAGTAGATAAGTTCCCAAATAGCTAAAAAAAACTGCAGATATTACTGAACTATGAGCATATTACTTATTTTTTCACCAAGTAAAAATGTGTTTACTTCAAGTTTCGGTCGTCTTTTGTCTGTTGGTCGACTTGCTCGGTTGATCTTGAATTCATCTAAATTTAACATTGCATGAGGGGACCAATTGATCAATCAACCATCCCAAAGCATTTGTTGTTGTACATACTAACGACTCTAGCTTAATCAATCAACCAATCAGAAACCCGGTCGTCTTTTGTCTATTGGTCGCCTTGCTCGGTTGATCTTGTGATTGTTCTTGAATTCATCTAAATTTAACATTGGATGAGGGGACCAATTTATCAATCAACCATCCCAAATCATTTGTTGTTGTACATGCTAACGACTCTAGCTTAATTAATCAACCAGTCAGAAACCCGATTGTGACTAGACTTGATAAAGGAATCCAACACGAAGATCTTTTTGCCAATTTCCATAAATGCATTACAACAATGATTACGTGGAAAAATATGCATCAAATGTTCATATACCCGATATCTCTCGGTACTAAATTTCATACTTGTACGAACAACTTAAAATAGAGAAAATAACTCGACTCAAACACAGTTTCACTATTACTCAAAACTTCCAAAAGCTTTCACCATCTAATCAGCAAAATCGCATGGTTGCCCGTGCGATTTTGACCCTTGCCTGCAATTCGTTCTAGACGTTGATTAGTCAAAATCGCATGGTTCAACAAGGCACACCTTGCGATTTTGTTGATTATTTTGTGAAAAAAAAAATAAAATTGTTTAGTTGGTGAAAATGAGTTTAAGTATTTGACCCCTGAAGTTAGTTAATGGCTAACAAACGATTTAGAACGACGGAAAAACTCCTTAATCTAATGTATCGATCATCTCGTTTCAAGAACACACTCTATGATAAAACTCGATGATAAATAACATCATCGCAACATCAGTAAAATCACATCATTTTCTCATCTTATATAACCAAAAAAGTTTTAAAAAAATTATGGCAAAATTTTACAAAAACAAAAGACAGGACCGAGTAGCAATAAACGAAGTGGTTGTCTTGTCTTAGATTAACTCGACATCGCACAAAATAATAAATAAAAAGTGAAAAATATCTTTGAGCAATCATAATCAGTCGCACTTGCTACTCACTGGCATTGTTTCTGGGCCTTTTGATGCACTTTTTTTTTTTTTTTTTTTCATATTATAAAGTCCAGGTCTTATTGTATATGTACTATTAGTACCCCATACTCGATATTTATTGAAGGTACAACTTCAAACACTCAAGGTACAACACATCAGTTGTGTTGTGATTATCAGTATGTGCTGGTTAGGCCCAGCTGCCTTGAGCTTCTAGTTCTAGTCATGCCAAGGTCCCAATGACCTTGAAAACTCTCATGGGAGTGTTTTGTGCCCTTCATAGTTATCGGATAACGACCAACGACGCTTTAAACTTGAACTGAATCAACTGACTACAGAAAGTATCGGAAAAAGAACACGAGTATGTGATCATATATCAACGGATGACATCGTCGTCTTGGAATGAATTCAAAGCCAAAATTACCATAATTTTTCAACAATTATGTCACTTCTTACAATAATGTACATAATTGAGGTCGAATGGAAGCGAAAAAGTGTTTAGTACATGCTTTAGAGTAATAGTAATGATATTGTTGAATGTAGTTTTTTAGATTGGCAAGGACTTTTACTTAGCATGACAAACTTTTGGTAAGTTCGGTTCAAAAAATGAACAAAATGAACTTTAAGCAACTGGTATATCATAGATAGACTGTGATTAACCGAATTTTGATTCACATTATCTACATTAAACACCATGTAATTAGACTTAGTATAGAAACTAGAAATCAGAAAATGTTGTATTCAGAGCCAGATGAAGGATTTTGGGTCAGACAGTCGGGACAAACCAGTAACGTACTACCAATGGCTGTTTTCTCATGTGCTGGCCCATCAGCCATCGCGACGTTTCTATGGGTCATCTGCAACCTTGCTATTAAACCGGGATAAGAAAGATACGACCCTTTGAATTTTGAGCAGTTTTACACACTTTTATCATGCTCCCGTTGTTTCATGAATTACCACACTTATGTCATGCTCCCGTTACATCTTGAACTTTTGGACTAGTCGTTGGATCTAGACTACGTACTATACGCTCGCGATAATATATATATGCTCGATCGATAATATCTTCAAACTTATGACCATATATATATACATATTATTACATACATTATCATACATATATAGAAAATATACGCATGTCGATGATAAGTCGTAATATTTGTCAATAAAGTAGGCACAGAGGTGACTTCACCTTAATAGGGGCCCTTTATGCTCAAAAGTTCAATCCTCATGCACATGGAAATGCCCACAATACTTTTCTCCCTCTCGCTCGATCTCTATAGGTGTATATAAGGATACAAAACTGTAAAGATATTGCATAGCAAACAAAGGGTAACGTATTCGATACAAGAGTGTCGAAAACTAAAATGGCAAAGGTGAGAAGTAGTAGTAGTAATGGTAAGAAAAACAATGGCATTTTGAAGCTTAAGGAGAGGCTGCAAAAGGGTCTTTTCTTGGCCAGGAATAAAAGATCAGATTCTCATACGAACCAAGAAATGGTCCCAGAAGACGTGAAAGAAGGTCATTTCGCAGTTATAGCATCCGACGATTACGTTGAAAGGAGATTTGTTGTTCCTATCACGTACCTCCGTCATCCTTCATTTATAAGACTCTTGGAGAGAGCTGCGGAAGAGTATGGGTTCGACCATGAAGGTGCGCTTATGATACCTTGTAGACCGAGTGAGCTAGAGTGGTTGCTAGAAGAACAAATAGGGTCGTCTCAAGATGGTGAAAATTGGGCTTCATATCAAACCATGGTCGAAAGTTGTTGAAATTATGAACATATTATTCTCATAAAGTTACGAATTGAACTTTTTTTTTCGTTTCCTTTTCAAATGTTCGTTATTGGTGCGTCTATATGCATGTGAATCCTTAACAAATGGAACTAAAGGGTTTTTTGGTGCCACAATAAGTCTTGTAATATGAGTTCTCATCGGGTTATATATATCGCCGATGAACAAAGATTGCATATAGTCACTATATTGTGCCTTGCTACTAGGCCATTATGTGTGAAGGAAGATTTTATCTAATGATCTTTTAATTATTGTTATGGAAAATATTTTAGGATTACATTTGGTTTTTATAGAAGTTTAAATGGCCAGCCGGGGATGGGTCGTTTTAAGGGTGAACATGGACCAGTTTAGTTCGGTTAGAGCCTAAACCGCTCCCAAATATTCTTATAATCGAAAACCTAAACCATTCAGTTTTGGTTAAATTGGTTTAGGTTAATCGATTATTAGGTATATTTTGGTTCTATTATCGGTTAATCATCTATTAATAACTTCTAAAATCACGAGTATATGAAGAACCGTGAAACAAAAAAAGGAAAATAGGAGACAACAAAAAGAACTCACTTGACCTCACTTGAAAAAGCTATGGGTGTTTTAACGAATATATATTAACACTCAAAATCTGTTATATTTTTGTTAATAACACGTATTTGATCTAGTTCGGTTAAAGTGGTTCAATTTTTTAGGTATAACTATAACCGAACTGGAACCATTAATTATTCAAATTTCCATAACCATCGGTTATGAGATTTGATAGGTTAATTCGGTTAAGTTAAATCGGAATCATAGGCATAGCTTAGATCGAACCAAATGTCCAGTTATTCAAATATCCATAACTAAACCATCAATAATGAAATTGGGTATTATTCTCCTTATTCTACAAAAATTGCCCACCAAAAAAAAAAAAAACAAAAACAAATTAAGATATGTGTATTAAATGAAGCTTTTTTTTTTGAACGATTTGGGCATGGAACTGCGAGGGACCCAACCAGGGATTTCAGGGAAAGAGCCTAATAAATTTGTCAGAGTCGAACCTAAAACCTGTGAAAAAACCAGAGAAACCTTATCAAAGTCCCCAAATATTTGTCAATTGATCTGTGACTCATCGGCATTAATTGAAGCTTTTACTTGAATTTCCTCTCTTTTAAGGCGAGAGAAAACCCAATTCTTATCGGAAATACCAATTTGGGTTATCTAACACACGGGTATATTAAATTGTATTTTTATTTGTTGGTGTAATATTTAAAAATAAAAATAATTAACTAAAGTTATTTTCATTTATTAGTAAGGATATTATAGTAATATTCATATTCTTAAAAATTTCAAAAAATTAAGACTCTGCCTCAAATTTTTTATTATAAAGTATGAATATAGATACTTTCTCCGCTTCAAATTATCTGTCTACTCCGACAAAAATGTATAGTTCAACAAATTTCCACTTACTATTTGTTACTATTTATTAAAATAACAGTTTTATTATTTGTTTAGTTATTCTGCAACATTGTTGTTTATGTAGGCAATAATAATATTGAAAACTTAATTAATTTTAAAGAGAAATCATGACTGCTTTTGACTGCAGCCAAATTTCGTGTAGCAATATTAAAAATCAGGGATGCATACTAATTGAAAGGCTTAGATTGTAAAATCAGGGATGTAAAATTTTTTTGGATATGCAGTTGCTGCATATTAAATTTTCCCTTAAATTAAAAGGCTCATTTTAAACAATAATTTTATACAAACAGTACAAGTCTTGAAACAAGAAAGAACTCACAAATATCTAAACGCCCATTTTCGTTTCTTGCAAGGTATAGTTTTTTTTAATTCTGTGTATAACCCATATGTGACAGTTTTGTTGTTTAAATGAAATTTGCCTTTCGAAAAAAAGAAAAAAAAACTTTAGACGCACATTTCTGACGCCGTCCTCTAAATAGTTTGTCACGTGGAAAAGGCTTACTCGTCCGTATCGTTCAATGATTTGACCCAAAAAAAGCCAAATGGTATAGTAGGATATTATATATTACACATTGAAATTCATTTAAAAATACTCTAAAGTGCAACTTGCGAAAACGTACATGAAAGTGAAAGTAGAAAGGTGTGGTTTTGCAGCCGATTGGCTTCAATGCTCTCTTGCTGTTGGGGCCTCGTTGTGTCAACTTTTTTAGTAGGGACTAAACCAGGGACCCAATCACCTAAGTAAATTCAGACGCCTTAGGCTGTCCGGAATGGTGCCCTTTTTGGAATTTTTTTTTTTTTTTTTACTTTATATATTTATTAATAATTTATTGTTGTGTGTGTGCAAAAGAGGGGCACGCCCGTGATAAAATGAAAGTTTGCCAAACAATTTCATCAATTTTCATGCAAAAAGTGTTGAAAAGGTAAGGGGGCACGCCCTGGGAAGGGCCCATTCCCATTGGTCTTATGTTATATATTTGCAAAATATCCTTTTAAAGATTATAAAAAAAGATAGAAAAAGATAGAAAAAAAGATAGATAAAGTCATAAAACTTTAATGACTGCCATCATATTCCGAAGAAGATATGCATAAATCGAATTTGTCCACCTTTAATTACCTACCATCTCTTTAATCCTATATTTTCTTTATGATTAGTCATGAATCACATTTTTTTTCTTCATTGTAAAGATAATTGGGTGTTATAAAACATTTTAAAGCACACAATTATCTATAAAAAATTCCAATCTTGTAATTAATGTATTATTTATATGTCTGTGTACTATTACGTTATGCATTTTATCACTTCATCATATTTCGTATGTATGTTATCAAACACTCTCTTTTGTATAGTATTTACCAACGTCATAGCCTGAAACCTCCCAACCACGGTTGGAAACGAATGTGGCTGTAAAAACGGTGTCATTTTATACTAGTTCCTTTTCAACAGCAAATAGCCTTTCCCGCAGGGACATCCACAATAGAGTCAGTGCAATTGACAATATCTCCTTCTTTAAATGTTAGTTTTTAATAGTTAGTTTTCTCAAGTTGTCAATTAAACGTCAATACTTGGATTTAAATGCGAGACCTTCAGAGACTCTCACCTTCATTTGGACCACTAGAACAAGAGCTCGCTGGTGTGTTTTTTTACATTAGTATTATACCAGTTAAGAGAATATACCTAAAATGCTAAAGAAGATATATTAGTAACTTTATAAGGTTGTAGGCTAGTGAACGATTTTTTACTCCAATATCTTGACCAGTCAGATATCAAGATTAAAGAACCAGACATTGCAATATAAAATGTGGGTATCTATTTTTATTTTTTATTTTTTAAATGTATCTTTTTACTATGCAACAAACCGTCACTATACATAAGTAGTTATATTTTAAGAGTATATGTCTAATCCATATGCCTAAAAACATGTCTAATCCATACATTATATGACACATGTTTTTTACTAATTCTCTTTCATCATCTCTACCTTTGATCTTGTTACATGTTATGATCTTCTTTTTAGACCTATCATTAGGCATACAAATTAGGCACATTAATCATTTTCTTTATAATTATGAGCGGGTGGACTGTATTTCTGAAGACAAAGAGCAAGACATAATGAATATTTTGAACTTGCGTTTCCCGAGGTAAAACTTACAAAAATATATGCTCCTTCACATAGAATGTTGACTTGTCAGTCAGGCCATTATTATGTGTAACAAGTTATATCTCATTAATTTTGTCTTGGAAAAAATATATAATTCGGACCCTTATATTGTAGGTTAAATACACTTTAGCCTTCAATCTTAGGCAATATTCTATTTATGATCCTTGATATATATTCATTGTTATGAGAAAGTGAATATCAATGTGACCAAACCCATTAAGATGATATAGCACGTTTATCATTCTAAAGAGCTTTTTGAAGGTCAATATAATCATGTAAAAGCTAATATAAGATATATCCAATGTAATATCAATGATGTAGGGAGAAAAACTAAATACAATGATTTCAATCAAAGAGCTTATGTAACCGAACAATATCAGTTGTGCTTTGTAACAATAAGTGGGGTTCAAACCTCGTAATAGTCATAGTTTTCAATTTATTAGTTATTTGAAAAAAATACAAAAATATACAAAGTCATTCCATGTTTGTTGTGGTTTGGGTATAAAAGAAATTCTATAAAGATAGAATTGACTAGTAAGCATACGTTTTTAAAGTGTATACAAAATGATGGTTTGGAGTAGAGTGATATAGATTAGTTTTGTTGTATTACTTGGGGCTGTCCAAGTTAGTTTTTCCTATCTGTAAATATTTTGTATGATTAATACAATTCACCTTTATAAAAAAGAAAAATATATATGATGGTTTGGATGAATGAATAGTAAGTTTTAATGATGTGTAGCTATTGTTTATTTTGTGTGTGAATATGACTAGGCCTAAACTAATATGACTTTGTTGCGTTGCGTGTGTGTATTGGGCAACCAACAAAAAAGCAAAATGATTGAGGGAGGGAGGGAGGTATTGTACAACTACCTCAAAATATGTAAAACAATCTTCACATGTTTCCAGGGATCGTAAAAATTGAAGAAAATGCTTGTGAAAGCAATGATTGTCAACAAAAACAACAAGGGTTGCAGGCAGGTGTCCTTACAATGACAACTGAAATTGGCAGTGTTCACGTCATAATGCATTCAAAAAGAGTTTACACGTCAATGATTTATTTTTGACAAAATCACCGATAACATAAAAAATTTTATACAAAATATATAGTTGTTATTTAGAATTATTGAGGTTGGTTATTGTAAAACAAATATTAAAGTAAAACAAATAGGATAAGATCTTGATCATTGGATCATGATAAAACTGATGCATGGAGGTTCATAGAGCACAAGTATATACACTGATGCATGAAGATTTTTATGATGCACAACGATTTTCTGCTAAGAGAAAAAGATTGTTTTATTTGTTTTACTTTAATACTTGTTTTATTTTAACCAGAACCTAGAATTATTATTTAAAAAATTATTTATTTTTTTTTTTTTTTTTTTAGAACGGCTAATTTAAAAAATTATTAGCCATAAATGATTATTGATGCAGTTTATAATTTTAAAAACTCAAACCCACCGGCGACCATAAGCGAAATTTTTTTCCTTATAATTATTTAAGGACAAGTATTATTGTTTGTGCTTCGTGAGTTGGTGGTTTACGTGCATTGTATACAAGTGGAATGGATCGAATTGAAGAATAACCGATACAAATATGACGAATAGCTACATAGCTTTGATTTAATATAAACTAGATAGATGCCCGCACAATGCGACGGCGAAGGTCGTGGCGACGGTGTGGTGGTGGCGGCGACGACGAGTAGTATAGGTAATTGATGTAAAGGGGGTAGTGTACATCCGATAAAATTGGAACGATACAGAGAATATTAGCATGACCCCTGCGCAAGGATGACACGCACAAATCGAGAAATGGTGTAAAAAAGATGGTGTAAATTAATAGGGGTATTATAAATATATCAAGTGAAGATTTTTAAAATAGTTAAGAAGATGATAAAGGTAAAATAAGGATATCAATTCATCTTTTGAGAAGAAGAAGGGGGTCATATGCTTTAATAGGGAATATAGATAACTAACTAAATAGTTTATATCTATATGAGTGTGTGTGCGCGTATAGACATATAGTATAGGACAATATAAGCTAGTTTTACAGAAAATGATCTATTTGAATAGCAAATTCCATATAAGAAATCTTTATACTTAAGGCATTCGTAATGCTATGGACATTACAAAGTCCATAGCACTGTTACGTAATAACACCTCATCTTTTATAAGCTTTCACTTTTTATGAACTTAATACTTTACTGTTATAAACTTAATCAAGTCCATAACTAAATTCCAATTCAATTTTTTTTTGTTATTGTTGCTAACAATCTTCTCTTACCTTAGTCCATGGAATAAGCTTTCATTTCTCTCTTCTCCGTGAACTTGAGTGTGTAATGCATACATTTTTAGCTATAAGTTTATACCATTTACACATCACTATGGACTTTGTTATGGATACCTATTACAAAATGCTCTAAAAAGGATTTACGAATCATAAACTTACACTGTCATTTATAGTGACGGATTTGAATATGTGTAAGATGCTCAATTTTATAAAACCCTTATTTCTTTAGGAGCCCAAATTTCTAAAGTTTTAGTACTTAATTGTTGAAGGTTTAAGGAAATCAAACGATGTTTTACAATGAAAAATTAACGTTTTCTGTAGTTAAGAATAAGGTACAAAATATACGATTAAGAAACATGGCTCACAGTTTTAATGTGATGGTGGGTTATTTTATATCAAGTGTTATATAATACAAACAAAAATATTTACGGTCAAAGTTGAAGAAAAAAACTCATTAAAAGTCAAACTAGGAGATTAAAAAATAGGACGACAGAAGTACTTTTTATATATGGCAAAATGCCTTCTAAGATTAAAATATAAGGGATGTTTCTGATCATTTTAATACAAGAAAAAAACATTTTTTTAACCTAAAAAATAAATCAACTCTAATATTTTTGCATCAAAAGTTTGCACAAACTAACTCTTTAAACATTTTATCACTAAAACTTTTAATTTTTGTTTCATCAAAATAGGTGTTTAATATATAGTTACTTGAGTATTTCAAAAGTTAATTATACTAGTATATTAGTTAGTTTTAAAATCTATCAACTATTATAAATGATTTTTAAAAAAAACTTTTAAAACTAATAGTCAATATTGGACAATTTTTAAAGATCTTATTGAGTTTTTTAATTATATATTTTTTATAACTTAATTTTTAGTTTTATGTTAATTATCTATACTACTATATAAAGCAAACCACCCCCCATTTTAAGTACAAGTAACGAAAATGTCTAAATTATCCATGACTTATTACTACTCCATCCACCTCGTTAAATGATATCCCAAAAATACTTTTAATGAAATAATTTACAAAATCTATCTTTCAACTTCTAAAATAACTACACTACCCCATTTTACATCAATTACCTTTACATCAATAATCTACACTACTCGTCGCCGCCGCCACCACCACTTCCGCCGCCCCACCCGTCGCCACCGCCACCGCCAGTCGTTGCCGCCACCGCTAGTCGCCACCGCCGCCACAAGTCTTCGACGCCACCGCTAGTCGTCGTCGTCATCGCCGCCGCCACCGGCACTGCCAGTCGTCGCTGCCACCACCACATTGTCGTCACTTTGCGTGGGTTCCCCTCTAATATAATAAATAAGTGGATTATATAAATTTGGTGTGATTAATAATGTTTTACCAAATTTTGTACAAATTAGTTGAATGAATAGTGTTGTTTTTGCACTATTTTAATGTCTAGTTGGAAATAATATACATTAAATAAATTTTACATCATTTTAATATATTATTACATACATGAGATATAAAGACTTAAAGAGGGATAATATGTGAACCTCCTGATATGTAGACATTCCATTCGTCACATTAAACCTGTTAGAATTTAAAAAATCAAATAATATATATAAAAAAAAAAAGAGATTTTCTAACGTGTGTTTTAAGGGTACATATAAAGGTATAATTAATTCATCAATGCTTGTTTTGAAAAATAAAAAAGGAATAATATTCTTCTTAAAAATTGTATTTTTTTTAAAAAAATTTTATAAAGAATTAATTGCATCATTATATATAACATTACTAGTCTTAATACCCGTACGATGTACGGATTGACTATAAATATTGTTCGGTTATTTTTTTATTTTTTTATAAAGAAAATAAAATTTGAACATGCCCATCACATGCATTTAGTCTCTCCAATGGTAGTCTAATAGTGAGAGACGTGTATCATAAACATAACTATCAAGATCTAGCATTACATGTAATTGTGTTGAAGCCCTTGGGCATCAGCTCAAGTGGTTGGTGGTTTTTACCCCCTCTTGGAGGTTCGATCCTTCTTTGGAGCAAAATTGATGTATTAAATTTAGATATAGATAGATAGGATAGGAATTTGCTGTTAAAATAAAAATAAAAATTGTGTTGAAATGTTTTACTATCATTTTGTTTAATACAATCATTCATTTTACTTGAGGTAAAAAGTGTTTTATTATTTAAAGCGAAGTGATTAAGAATGTATTGCGTTGGTGGTTTGGAATGGAAATCCACGCTATTGATAATTTAGATAGTTTAATTGGTCAAACGACTGGTTCGCAATGATTCCTGGTTTTGAGTATCGAAGAAAAATGATTAGTATTAGGTACATGGATTTCTTATTAATTATTATAGTAAAACATGTACTATATATGTAAAAAAAAACTTTCAAGTGTGTAAAAATTTTACACGGATCATCACTTTTTTTAGGAGGTGATCCGTACACCATCTTATTTTAGCCGTATATCACTAAACAAGTTTCATAATATTGTACAATACAACACCTTAAAACACATTTGATGGTATACAGTTAAAAAAAAAAAGATAGTGTACGGATCATTATCTAGAAGTATGAAGAAAAAGTGTGTAGAAATGAAACATTTGTTTAAGTATATATGTTTACACGGAATGTGGCTCTCAGGAAATTTGCATGGCCACCAGAATTAAGCTTCCTTAATAATACGTTCAATGGGGTAAAATCAAGTAAAAATGTGGTTTGAATGGAGATTGTCTAGATCCGAAACATATACTACCCTGTTAATAATAACTAGGTGGAAAGCTCGTGCGATGCACGGCAAGGATAAAACGATATTGTTTTTCATGATGAAGTGTCGTGGTTGTAGATTTTTGCATGGTAAACCGTAATACTACTAATAAAAGACCAAAG
>JAOEHQ010049026.1:0-20823 GCA_025447715.1 Asclepias incarnata
TATATAGTGAATGATAAATGATTTTATTAAAATACCCTTTTAATTTTAATTTTAAAAAAGTTCCTAAAGGTTCCTGATCTTTTAGGGGTTCTTAATATAACCTTTCCCTATATATATATATATGGGAAAAGTGAATGTGTGGTTGTCATGTATCCAAGCTAGGTATAAAACCCTTTCACATACCAATTAATATTTGTTGTATAATAAATAAATGACCTGGGCCCCATGAATTTTATGGATTAAAAAACTAAAATGTGAGGGGGTTATATATACCTAAGTTAAGTACATGACAGCTTTATACTCTCCACTCATCTATATATATATATATATATATATATAATAATTTAAAAATTAGGGCCCTAAAAAATCGGACCTCAAACAATGGCCCATTTGCCGACCCTGACTTTTATATGCGAACGATTTTGGGTACCTTAACATTCATTAATCATTAGTGTGGTAACCGAAAAATATCTCAAAAGGTTGAAGACCTATAACTCCAAAGAACATAGAATAAAATCTAGTCGTGGAATACATGGCAACGACTTGAATTAGACACTTGACCACAAAAACCTAACCTTGAACGTTAATGGGTCAAAGTGAAATGTGTAGTGCGATCCAAGGAAATGATGGATCGACGAGATATAGAATGATAACTAACCATCGATGGTTGGAGGTTTTACATTATTAGAGCAAAATAACGAATCCAAAACCTATAAGAGTTAATGAACCATTAAGCACTGTAAATTTCAAAACACAAACTGATGATGAAACACATAGTACATGAACTGTAGCCCATAAAACAACACCACTGGCAACCATTCTACAAACCGTAACCCATAAATCACAACCGATGAAATCAAGAACCAACGAACAATTATAGTCTAACAATTGGTGTATAAATTCTAATCCACCGAACACATAAACACACGTTTCGGGGAAAGCAACCAATGGATTTCCCAAAGCTTTTAACATAAATTAAGAGGTAACCAAATATATATGTAACATGAAAACCAAAATGTCATTGATTTTGTGTCTTTGGGGTATTCTATCAGCCAATAAATTGTAGGTTAAAGTTTTATCTAAAAAAATAGATGTAAGTGATAAGTAGTTAAAAATGTAAGTGTTTATATTCGGAAATAATGATTATGATAATATGAAAATAAAAATAAGTCAAGATGTTATCTAAATGTGAAAAGTTCCAAATTAAGCTTGAGAAGTGCAAAACACGTGTATTCAAAAAAGAGAATTTTTAATAAGAAAAAGAAGGAACCAAAATAATAATATACTTTGAATGGGTAAAATATTACGAGTACAATTTAAAAAGAAGAAATAAAAGGTGTACAACTTAGCATAGTAGTGGAGTATATGTTTTGTCCCGAAACAAAATGCAGCATATGTGTATTAAAAAAATAACACTCTAACAAGGGTATATATATTTTAGAGGATAAATATAGCCGATAAATCAGAGTGGCGGAGCAGAAGCGTGGTGGACCCATAACCCACAAGTATTAGGATTGAAACCTGGCTCTGATACGTATTTGCACATTGTTTTTTATTCTCAGAGTTCTATTACGTATTTGAACAAATAATAATAATAATAAAAATATATATCTGTTCTACGTACTATATATGTACCTTTAAAGTTTCTGTAAAATGATGTATGTAATAATTAAGCAGATCGATAGAACAAATGGTGAAATTCATCCAACGAGAGATCTCTGTACGTTTCAGCTGAAGAATTGAAGTAATTAAGTCTCATCGATCATTCCAAATTTGGATTTCTGTGTCATCTACCATTCATTCATTCAATCTATCTATATATCTATATCAACATATAATTATACATTTATTTATTTATTACTAATAATAATATATGGTTGATTTATTGATCGATCTACATTACATTTATATGTATGTATGTATAGGAGTTTAACATTGACAAGTTGCAAATACTCGATCGAGACCCAAAAAAAGAAGATCCGTCAAGAGTATGATCACAAACAAAACCAAGTTGAATCAAGAGTAAGAAAATGTATTTATATATTTCCTTATATCTATCTTTTGTTTAATAATGTAGCGTCGTTTAGCTAGGTAGATTACGGATAGCTACGTGCTAGAGGTATTGGTGGATTCGTGTTTAAGATTTCAATGACCCGGGGCCAGTGATTTCCCCAGTTTTGAAGTGGCATTGCCCCTAGCTAAATGTGAAAAAAGAAGGGGAAGAGAACCAACTGTGAGCCGATTTGGTCATTATAATCTGATTACCTCCCAATTAATGATATCCGAATGATGGTTCCTCTTCTGAGAACTATGCAATTTATGATCGGCCATTTTTTTCTTTTAATATGATGAATATAGATTCAAAAATACTAGCAGAAAGCTGGGAGACTGGTACTACATAATCATTGTAGTAAGATTACTGTACACGCTCGACCCTTTGTATAGACAACCAGGTAGGTTTGTGGGGTATTATATATATGTAAATTGTGGGTGGTTATTGTAAAAAGGACCCTTAATGTAGGGCCAAGCTACTTTTGAACTAGTCGAGCTCGGCTCGTTAAAAGTTTGATTCGAGCCAATTAAGCTACTCGTGAACTAGTCGAGCTTGACTCGTTACAAGTTAAATTTGAGCCGAGCCTAAACGAGCCTGAGCCAAAATCGAGTTTAGTTTGGAGTTATTTTAATAAATGAGCTCAAGCTTTAGATACTAAACTCGAATAGGATTGTGAGTATAAACAAGCTTAAATGAAACTTTATATTTATATATATATACAATGTAATATAATATACGGTGTAATATATAGTTACATAGTAATAGTAATTAGCATTATATATTGGGGATGACTTGGGTGATGTTGGCTGTTTAAATTTTTGGTACAGTTAGCTTGAAAATCAGGTGGGGCATTTTTGTAATATATCAATCATTCATTTGTTTGTTTATGTAACTGTATCTATCAAATATGCAGTCAACTGCATATTTGATTTTCCCTTATATATTAATGATCAATATAGCGATAAAATTAGAGTTTCTATATAGTTTCATAACTAAACTTGGCTAAAAGTTATTAATATAAAAACAAAACAATTAAAAGGTAACCTTATTGAATAAACGAATGGTTGGACAGATAGGCATAAACTGGAATTCCCACTTCCGGTTTAATGGGAAATGCTTAATCCGGAAGTGGTAATTCCGGATATACTAGTTTCACAAATTTCTTTGGCAAGAAAACTAGTTTGACGAAATGGATGGCAAAACGTCCGTCCATTCAAAAAATTCAACTGATAACGCTTTATTGCTGGTGACAAAGATCCTTTTTGGGTTGGAGTTGTTGGATAAATGGAATTATCTCGATCTTTCAAATATTTGCTAGATCGCTATATTATTTAGATTTTCTTCCATTATAAGAGTACACGTACACATTGTATGGGCCGTGTGAAACTCGATAATGTGACATATATGCACTCAACGTGCGTGAGCACTGAGTACGTCTGTATGTGAGCCATATTATCACTCAAGTGATGGTTACACCGTGAAGCAGCAAGTGAGGATGGTCACCTGTACGTGTTGTGATGGGTTCATATGCTTTTTTTTTAATGAGTTTTGAGTGATTAAGAGGTGATAATGAGTCACAAAATATGGTATGATGGATATGTAATCATATCATAAAAGTTGTCGAGATTAAGGATGATGAAATGCTAATATGGCGGTGTGAGGGGTGTGTGATATGCTCTACAGAAACGGAAAAATAAAATAAAAATGACGGTATTACTACAAGAAAATCTGCATAGTGACAGAAAAGTAATTTGCTCACTACTTACTAACAACTTAAATTGGTACTAAGAAGTACGACCCAGTGACTGTAAGTAGTCTACTTTCGTCGCTATAGATCTGTCACTAATTTGATTAGAGATCAAATGCAAAAGCTGTTACTAATAGTGACTAGACCAAAGTCGGCACTTATTTGTGATCACACTTTTCGCCACTACATCTAGTAAAAACCAATAAAAGTTGTCGCTTGTTTGATACAAGGTGACTACCAAAAGTTTTCTCTGACCCTAAGTGACTACTAACATTAGTCACAATTCAATAATCGCAGTGACTAAACGAGTAAATGGGTTATGTTGTTAATATCCAGAATGACCACTACAGGAAAAACTGGTACTAATCCCGGGGTAATCATTTTGGCATCCATAGTGACCAAAACTGTGCACTGGTAACATCAACAATGACGAAGACAGTACGTTGTCGCTAAACCTGGGATAAGTTTTTTTAGAAGAAAAAATTGGCCCTCACAAAATGATACATCAACAATAATGGATGTCAATTTGTAACACACACACACACATACAAATGGATATCCTAGGAATTTGAAGCAGTATCTTCACTTTTTGTGTGAATTCTATTCAAGTTTAATTTAATAGGTTTATATTCAATCAAGTTTACTCCAAGTTTAATCCTTTTGAGCTTCCAGATCTTGTCATCATGCCTAACAATTTCTATAAGAAGTCATTTATCTGCTTCAGGTCCATTCAACAGTCTAAAAAACAAAGGAAATGGGTCAGTCAGTATAAACATTGTCCAAATTGGTGATAACCGTATTTTAATGAAGAAGATATTTATAGCTAAAGGGAAATGGCCCATGGCTGCCCACTTGAATAACTGCATCAAAAATTGACTTACGACAAATGATCTTAAAAAAATGTATATCAGCAAAAAAGATTTAGATCCACAATATACTTTGCGATGTCTGCCCATAGTTTTTAGCATATGAGCAGTTAGCATACACATGATTAACAGAATCTAAGTCGCCCTCACATGTTTTTGTGCTATATATGTAGATTAATAAAAATTTCCATTCAGAAAATTTACGAATTTTGTGTATTCATCTAAAAAGTATGCTGGCATGAAAATTGTTCATTATTTGGCCACTGGAGAAACATGTGAGCTCAAGGTTCAGTTACTAAACATGTGAGCTCATATATATATGGTTCAGTTGCTATCCCAGGTTAACCCGATAACTCATCCGCCTTGTAAGATTCCGAAACATGAAACACATGATCTCGATCATAAAGCATAAAGAATGACAAAAATCACATTTTCTTTGGTAATTTAACATTTTTCATGTGACTGTTTTTCTAATTTACGTGTCCAATATTTTTATTGTGCATATTAATCACAATGGTTTAGAAACGTGATTGTGTGAACACATGGATGTGCAAAAGATATACATTTACTAAATTCCCAAAAACTATATATTGTTTGAAAATATTAATAATATGGGGGAGGTGAATATAAGGTTGTTCCATACCTAAGCTTAGGTATATATGGAACCCTCACATTTTTGTTTTTTAATGCATAAAATTCATGGGGCCCAGGTCATTTATTTATTATACAACAAGTATTAAAAAATTGGTATGTGAGGGATTCCATACCTAAGCTTAGGTATGGAACAACCTTATATTCACTTTTTCCATAATATATATATATATATATATATATATTATAAACAATGAATTGAAGATGATTTTATGAAAATAATGCTATTTTTTTTAAGTTCTAAGGAGAAGCTAAATAGAAGTACATGCGACAGCTGCCTGTCGTCTAAGCAACATCCTGCTAACAAATTGAGCATGGACTGGAATGTCACTCTATCGAAATAAGTTAAATTAATACGCCATGAATTTTCTTAATATAACGAAGGATATCTTCCTAAAACTATCATTACCCCGTAATATAGTTACGGTTAATTGTTACCATCAATCAGCTAGTGTTAGTAGCCTAAACTTTTTACTTTTCTGAGATTATCACACAATTAATTGGCAGTATTTATTTATTATAAGAAATCTTATTTTTTTGGTTGAAAAAAGATATAACTGACACTATAACAAAAATGACTTTCAGGTTCTTTCTAAATGTCTACAACAAGGAAATGTCCTTGCTGAAATGTCTTGGCCGAAGCCTCGTGGCTAAAGGTCTACAACAAGGATAGTCAACGCATACAGCAAGGACAATTTTAACTTTAAAAAAAATAATAAAAATAACATACAACAAGGACTTTATCCCCACTATAAATTTTTTGGATAAATAATTACTCTATTAAACTGTATACCATATATATATATACTAGTATCAATGTATGAATGTATAAAACTACAATCTACAGCGAGGACAAAGTCCTTGAACTAATGAGTTGGCTTCATCATTACGAATCTGTATGTTTTTTACTAAAATGAAATTCAAACGGTCAAAGAAAAGTCATAAAGTATTTTCGGTTACAGCTAGCTTGTGAAAAGTATACTACATTTGAGTATGTCACCATCAAAAAATGCGTGATATGAATTGGTTGGTTTCTTGGTATATAATCTCTTAATTTTGCAGATTTTTTGCTATAAATGACAAAGTTGGTTGTTGTGTATGCGTGAGTAGCGTGTCAGTACTAGTATCAAATTCGAGACTATATATGGTGTATACCAGTGCTATTCAAGTAAGGTTGACTTGTATAATAACCATATATCTATTCCCGGTTCAAACAAATCATCTGTGTCAATGTCGTGTCGTCGTGTATTTATGGGGGGAAGAATGCAGCAGCCAGATCAAACCCAAGATCGTGCACGCATTCTTCAAGAAAAACGTACCTGCATGAAGATGAAAGGAAAGTTTGTGCGAGAAGATGCATCATTTGGGTATGTTGATGCTAGCGATAACAAAAACATCTGCAACAAATATAAGGTGGTTGATATTTCTGACTCAGGCTCATCTTCTGATGAGGATATCAGCAAAGAAAAAGATTTCTCTTGCACCTCTTGTTCGCGTACTTTTTCATGCCAACAAGCCTTGGCTGGTCACCGAAATTTACACAGGAGTGAGTGGGAGGCACTTCTGGACGATCCAGACGATGATTGCAAGATTGAGCATCCCAAAATTCCGATTCACCCTGAACTCTCTCCTTTCCATACTCCAAAAATTGCTCTAAAACAACCGCTGGGATATTCTAGCTCAAACGTGAGCGATGCATCCAGTACCAGCCATAAGCTATTACTTGGTGCCCCTCAGTACCCTTTGGCTAAAACCATGAACATCCTCAAAAGGCAGTCAGCCAAGACCCCTCGGTACCCTTTGGTTTATCCCACAACTATCCCCAAACAACCATCAACTAGTCTTCAACGACGCCCTTTGGTTAATCCTACAAATACCCTCATACGGCCATCACCTAGGTACCGTTTGGCTAACCCAACAAATACCTTGAAAGGGCCATCACCCAGGTACCCTTTGTCTGCCTCTAGAAATTACCTCAAATGCCCATTGGCTGGACACTCTCTGGCTTGCCCCATAAATAACCTTAAAAGGTCGTCACTCAGCCTTTTGGCTAACCTAACACATAATCTCAAAGAGGCGTCATCTGGGCACCCTTTGGAAAATCCCACAAATCCCCTCAATGCCCCATCAGTACCAGCCACTCAGTATTCATTTGCTAATACAGCTAATACCTTCATAGGGTCATCATTTGGTGCTCCTAACCACTGTTTCACTGAATTGAAAAACACACCACACAAGTCTTCACTTCAGGATCCAATCCACCCTTTGTATAACCTTGCGAAAGCGCAAAGTAAGTCAGCACTCCATGTAAGATGCGAGTCGATGATCCATAAACCTTGTCAATGTAGGCAGCTGGGCCAAATTGATATGTTGTTAAGGACCAAGTCAACATTGCTTGACATGAAACAAATGATGGAGGGTAACTTGAGGCATTTTGGTACTAGCAAAAGAATAGTTGATTTAATATCTCTTTTGTTAGATGGAAGTTTTGATTCTTCTTCCAGGTATGAAATTGGAGGCAGTAGTGGGTCTCCAGACCGCCTTTTCCCTTACTCTTTTCATCCAGGAGGTGGCAAATCAATAGAGGTCCATGACCTTTTCCCTGTTACTCCAACACAAGAAAGGCATATCCATGACAATGATCTTTCATCAATAGTTCAAGGAAAGAAACCAGATACCAATGGAGAGGAAGTTGATTTGGACCTCAAACTTTAATCACAAAAGATCGAGATGTTCGTTCGTTGCTATTTTTCCTTTCTTGTGTGTTTTCTTTTAACCAAAACTAATGTTATTGTATTATG
The DNA here is from genome assembly GCA_025447715.1 of Asclepias incarnata. Classification (NCBI taxonomy): domain Eukaryota; kingdom Viridiplantae; phylum Streptophyta; class Magnoliopsida; order Gentianales; family Apocynaceae; genus Asclepias; species Asclepias incarnata. The sequence goes on from JAOEHQ010049026.1 coordinate 8,119, forward strand.
CATCTTGATTCAATTAGTATCTTCTTATGTTATTATGGTACTTATTTATATGGCAAAAAGGGAAACTCATTGATAAGAATACAAACAAGATTACAAACAAGATCAACATACATACATAGTTTCCTCACAAGAGGTCTCAAGTTCGAGTCCTACCCTAGGCATATTTGAGGGTGGTCACATGTATTTAATTTCCACTTATGGTGGGCCTGAGTGAGATTTTCCCTCCAGATCTCTGGGTGATAGGGGTTTCTCATTGAAGGGATTTAATCTGGGAATCCATTCTGCGAGGGGGCTCTTTAGCGTGGATCCGGTTAAGACAACGTATGCTAGACCTCCCGATATTTGCGAGTAATTCACACCTTTCAAAAAAAAAAGTAATACATTATGTGTTTTTTCTTCGGTTTCTAAGATGTTTCTATGCTCTACTCTTGAGTTTCCATATGATAAGAAACACTGCCGTAATATTATAAACATTTTAAATATTGGTAATATTTTTTCCCTCTTCTTTTTTTATATACTACTACTACATTCATTCTTACATATGAAGTTTTTACTAATTAATATCGGATTGATTGGCCTTGAAATCTTAATAAATCAAGGGGATTAGCTCAATGCTTGGACTTGAGATTTTCTTGTAGAGACTCGATTTTAATGCCTGCGGATTGCAATCAATTTCCAGGCCACCACTCAAGCGTACAACTTAGTTATGCCCGAATGGGAGAACTTTATGAATATGGCATGTTTCTCGATACGTGCCAACACTCTCATTAACAGGTCATTAATCAAACTAAGAAGGGACGTGTAGATTAATCGTTGTTACCAATTATTTATGTTTTTGTTGGTTGTGTCTGTTTTAAACATATCTAAGTAAGAGCCCGTTTGTTTTTTTTAACTATAGCTGAGTGGATAAAATATCCGAATGGATAAATAATGTCTATATTAACTAAACAATAAATAGTTGACGTTTGTTTTAGTTAATATCAAACATCCCTAATTGACTTAATGGATTAACCATTTTTTATTAAGCCCATTAAGTCTCAAAACAGATTTTAAGTTTCATCAGTATACTACTATATTTTCTCCATATATAGTTATATACTAGTATTTTGAAGAGAAAGCCCACCTTTTTTTTTATTATTATTATTGGTTTTCTCTTTATTTATATTTATAATACTATATAAAGAATCCCTCAGTTGATAAGTCTAAAATGTCTATAATCTATCAACATCCTTAACAACTAAAACAAACACACACATGGTCTATCAAAAATACCCTTACTAAATTATTTACAACATCTATCCCTTAATTTTTAAAATAACTACACTACTCCATTTTACATCATTACCTTTACATCAATAACCACCATTACTCGCCGCCACCACCACCACCCGTCGCTGCCACCACCACACCGCCGCCGCTACCACCATTGTCGCCACATCGCGTACTTTGTAAGTATGAGCCAAACCTAAACTAAATTTAAAGTTGATTTTAGTGCTGAAAAAAAATAAATTCTCTTACACGATGGTCATTCCATTTAGAAGTTAGAATTTTAGTCAATGCACGATGGTCATTCCATTACATAACGAAGTTATAAAATCCACAATATCACAAATTAATAAATGCTGTAATAAATAATCAACTCAAGTACATAAATGCTTCGTTAAAAATAGTAAATAGAATATGCTTAACCAATAGTTTATGGCCTTTTTCACTTGAATATCTCAAAAAAAAAATAAAAAATGTATATGTGTATTTGCATCATTTTCCTTTATTCTACCTAAACAAACATAAATCTTGTCATAAAACTTTAATCTAGGAATATTTCAATTGGCCGGATATATCAATACGAATCGTGATCTCACTTTTTAAATACAACAATCTGTCTCTATATAAACAGTATGGGTTACACAAATTTTATATTAGGATAATACATATTGTAATGATGATGGGACCTTGACCCCCTCTATTTTGGTCCTGGACGCACATTGCTTTATATAGACGTACACTCAGTACCTCTTAACCCATATAAAATATAATGCCCATTACACTAAAATACTAACAAATATAATATATAAAATGTTAATCATATAACACTTTGATGAATACCTTATCAATAAAATATGAATGAAGCTAGAAATTGGTGGGGATACGACAATGGCATGGATGAATCATATTATCTATGATTTATAATACTATATAAAACCAATTTATTAATACAATTTTATAATTTATCGAAAGATTGTTTTATTTCTAAAAGGATACATATATCACGTTATTTTCAATACTATTAAACCCTTTACGGGGCTGCGACGAACCGCTATAAAAGTTATTGTCCAAAAAATATTTAATCTTGCTGCAATGCGCTAGTTAACAAGTTGGCAAAAAAGTGAAAATAAATAATAAATTTAAAATTTTAGTAAGCACGGTATCTATTAATCCATACTAGCATGATACCCGCGCGTTGCGGCGGATATAATTTACATGGTGTCAGATACTCGCGCGTTGATGATTGTGGTGTTGGCGGTGGTAGTGGGGGATTTTTTGAGAGCGTTTTGTGGTTCGTGTGTGTGTGTTTGTGAGAGAGACAGAATGAGGGTGGCTGACAAAATAAAATAATGAAGGGCAATTTTGTACATTCACGTCTCCCTTTTTTTTTAACATTTCCAAAAATAGGAGGGGCTAGAATTTTTATAAAGGAGTAAAGATATAAAGTTCATTAAAGTCTATCATTAATTATTGCTAGTTCAACAAGTTTATTTGGATCATATATACTTTATATAAATCTGATTCTAGCTTTTAAAATGTGAAAACGAATTGAAGTCGAATAATAATTTGACTGTTGTAGGCATTTCATCCTTATAAATTGACATATTGTCCATCATCATCTCATTGTCTTAATTATCTATGCAGAGATGTTTTAATTGTTTCTCCATCTTTCACTATAATAAGACTTCTAGCATCAAGTCACTACTAATCTCTCTCTCTCTCTCCTGAAAATGGATGGAAACTACATCAACAGCGGGGATTTGAAAGGGAAAGTCAAGGCTGCTTCTACATCTGAAGACTTTCAAGAGCATATACCTTATCCTGATAAGGCTAAGTTCATCTTCGAAGAAGGAAAAGGACCAGAAGACAACAATTCAAAAGAGGAATTGATTGTAGAGAATTTGTCATCTAATGCCGAAGAAAACATGCCAAATCAGGATCAAGCTTTTCCTGATCCTCATGATGACCATGTGGTTGATCCGGCAGGTGCGAATGATCCAAGCTCACCAAGGGTAACAGAGATAGAGCATCAATGTTCTCCTGTGGCTTTTCCTGATCTTGGTGGTGACCATATGGTTGAACGGTCACCTGTGAACGTTCCAAGTCCACCAAGGGTAACAAAGAAGGAGGATAAAGGTTCTCCTGTGGCTTTACCTGATCCTAGTGGCGACCATGTGGCTGAACCGGAAGATGTGAACATTCCAAGTCCACTGGAGAATGAGGATCAAGGTTCTCCCCTGGGTTTTCCTGATCCGAGTGGTGAAAACGTGGCTAAACTGTCACCTGTGCATGTTCCAAGTCCACCAAGGGTAGCAGAGGAGGATGATCAAGGTTCTCCTGTGGTATTTCCCAATCCTGGTGGTGACCATGTGACTGAACAGACAATTGTGAATATTCCAATCCCACCACGGGTAGGAGAGAAAGAGGATCAAGGTTCTTCTATGGCTTTTCCTGATCCTGGCAGTGCTCGTGTGGCTTTCCCTGAGCCTGATGATGATCATGTAGCAGAAGTGGTAGCTGTGAATATTCCACCGGCCCCACCAAGGGTAGGACGGGAAGAGGATGCACAAGAGCATACAGCCTACTCTTGTAGACACTGCGATCTATTGTTCCCATCTGCACAGGCATTGGGTGGTCACCAGAACGGTCATAGACATATGAGAGAGTATGCCAAGAGACTAAAAAGGAACGAGGAGTTGCCATTGTGTTACAATCTTGGAAACACTCGGCCCAATTATGGTGATAATCCTAATAGTGCTAATGGATATCCCCAAGTTACTTTGAATAATGGCAACATGTTTTTCTTTCCAAGGACACCACTTGGGAACCCATTCTCTAGGCCTGTTGTTCCAACCATCCAAAATCCAAGATCAACCACAGAGTTTACTGTAGGGCAATCTGGTCAATCTTCTAGTATGTTTAACAGTACACAACTGCCAGTTTATGGCAGACCAGGAATGATATATCCCTACTCAGGGAATTATGGTAATTCAAATCACACCACTGGTAACTTCAACTCTCTGGAAACAGTGGGTGGTAGGCAAGGTGGCATGTTAGAAGGTTTCGGAGCACCGACCATCAATAGCAATTCTATTGGGAGTGCTTATAACTCTATGGGGACAGTTGGTGACAGCGGAAGTGGTAGCACCAATGTAGGCTTGCTAAGGCCATATGAAAATAGTCGTATATTCGCTGGTGGCTTCGACGCTGCAGGTACTAGCGCTGGTATTAGTAGAAACATCTTTGAGCTTGCTGTAGGAGGACGTAGTTATAATGAAAGTCAAGATACGTTTAGAGGACGTGATGGGAGCGATTGTACCATTGATCTTCTGTCACGAGTTGGTACGGGAAGTCGAGAAGATGCAGAAACTGATACTGATAGTGGCAATGAAGAAACTGAATCGTAACTGATGGTGCCTGTGATCTTACACCCTGCATTGAAATTTAAGTCTCTTTAGAGTTCAGTTAGTTCTCTTATTTTATTTCTCAAACTATTATCCATGTCTTTAAAATAAATCCTTTTTAAGCTTCAGCTATTATGTAATCTGAATTGTAGTCATCTTTAGTTTTTATGACAATTGGAATCTATTTTCATGTTTTTTAAGCATTTATACGTAACCCGTCATTTTCTCATAAATCATTTACTTACATTTTGATAATTGGTGTGACTTCAAAGATTGTACCCAAATCTTTTACTGTGATTTTGTAGGATTATATTAGTTAGATCAAAATCATAAAATCATGATATGTGGATCAGTGGTGAATCCAGATATATTAGACCAGAATGGTTGGAAGCTTGAGCTTACTGATCAATATACACCTGATTGGCTTTGGTATGCAACCTTGAGAATCTTCTTATTTTAGAAGTCATTGAAAATTAAACAGATGAATCTGAATCCTCAAAATATAAATACAGATTCAGTTTGACTCTAGGTATGCATGTGCTTGTCGCCTGAATGGATTTCGTGCTTTAGTAATATATAGACGCAATTGTTCTTGCTGTTATCCGAGTTCTATGGAATAAACAGGAACTATAAAGTGTCTGATGCATCGGATATTGCTAATCCAGGTCTGATTGCTAGGTCCACATCTTTTATATTATTTTATTGGATAAGAAATCGATCTAAGTCTAGATTGGAGTGAATGGGTATCCAGTCCACCCAACGCGTCTTTTTTAGATAGGTAGTTGGTTGCGGTGTTGGTGTGTTTTCCATGTACTCAATCACCTCATGTTTTCTTTTTGAAAAAAGAAAATCTTAATCCAGTTATATATTAAGTTAGCAATGAACAGCTGATACAGGTCTATCAACTTAGATAACAAATTTCGGATATATGTTTCTTTGGCATATAAAGATAGTTTGAACATGCGACTCACTGCATAATTTGATAGCAAAGTTCCGCTTGTATTTGTATTTACTGTTTTTGGAACTATAGAAAGACCCAAACCTTGTAAGCATAGTTGTTAGACTCTTACGAGTCACGAGTAGAAATGAGAAAAATAAACCCCAAAATATAACTGACAAAGAGTGTGATATGATAACAAGTTTTTTCACATATCGCTTCTGATTATTTTTATTTTTTTTTGTGAAAATTGTGAATTATTTGCAGCTAAAGTTGAAATCTGACATCACTCCATCCACCTTTGTTAAAATCTTCTTAAATTATTCGAGAAATAGGAATTCAATTTTCCAGGGTGGATATATATGCTTTCAAGAGGATCTAAAATTAGATTTAGATTTAAGCTGGGATTTTAATTGACAACCAAAATACTCGGAGGGGTATTATAACCTGCCTCCTTGCAAATTTGCAATGACTCCTTGAACGGTTTCCACTTTTCTTACTGGTGACTGAAAAAACGGTTTCGTTATTTGCAAACTACTGCTCTTGATATATCTAGAAAAATGCCACTAATGTTTATGGTCTGCGTTTTTCATGGGTGTGTGACTGCGCTTGAGAAAGCGATCACCACGTTCTCTTTTTATGTATATGTTGAGATCATCCAGGAACCCTCTGTAACAGTGGAAGCAGGATAAGCTAGGTGAAAAGGTTTCACCATCATAAGAAAAAATTAATAGCTTATCAGGAAGATGGTTGACATAAGTAAAAAAATGGTCACAGATGTTGAACTCGAATTTGATGGCTAGTTAATTTGCTGGTCCTGCCTTGACATTAAGGAACACTGGAGGCCGGTGTTCACCTGGAATATTTTTTTTATTTTATTTTTAACTCGTCTGAGGTTTTTTAACAAGATAAGAAATGAAAGATATCACAAACTCACTTTTTTTTAATAATTTTTTTGTTTCGGCTATAGTTGGAAGCCTTTAACGACATTAATTTCACCTATTCCTTTAATAAAAAAAACCCCGACCCATAATATATAGTGCGGTACCATCAAGTTAAACGAACCTAATGATATTGGGAGTTAAGGGAAAAGGTATCTGTGGTTGCACCAAAATCAGAAAAGAACTACTCACCACTTCTAGGAATCCCCCTTGAAGATACAGCCCATAAACAAGTTCACCACTCAATGGAATCTGCCAAAAAGACATAACATAACAGAAAAGATAGCTCAAAGCTTAAATTTCATTAATAAAATACTATCAAACTTGATTTGAGCATGTTACAACTATTTATAGGACTGTTGGTTCATCTCTCCAATGCCCCTTAAATAAGAAAAAGACTTGGTAAATAACCTAGGGACTTCAAAAGACTCATTTTACATGCATAGAAAATCAAAAGAGTAACAGAAAGAAATTAAAAAAACTTACCAAAAATTGGATGAATCTAGCAGTTAAGACAATTTGAAATAAAAGAAGTATATCTTCCTGTAAAATTAAAATTCCCAACAGATCGACATTTCTTGCATTGAAATGCAGAGAATTTGAAGCTTTCTTGATATGGGTATCCTAGATGCATGCCTAGCTTCATTGTTAGCAGTTTTTTGGGTTTTTTTCACCCAAAATTGTATTGCATTACCAGGATCAGAAAGTTCCAATTTGAGTTACATACATGAACGGTAGGATGCCAACACGACTGAAATATTGATACATAATTGAGGTGCTATTGTTGTAGCTATTTTATTTAGGACGCTGTTTTGGCGGTGACTGTTATCTACCTAATGTTGGTTTTGTTTTAATTAACTAATTCATCTTTTCTGTTAGATAAAGCACAGTTTCGTGTAGCTTGTCGTTAGGGGAGATTTTTAAGACAATCATATCAATTCACACACATTTTGTCCATATTGGGTATGTGATTCCTCCATTCAAGACACAACCGATCTATATGTAAAAAGACTATATAATTTTCTTTTGTCTACTTAGTTTCCTTAACAATTTTTCGATTGTTAAAGATGAAAGACTGGGTGTATCCTGATTCTGAGGTCTTCTGATATATCTGATCGGTTGCGTCTTGAATGGGGTACTCACATAGCCATAATAATTTAATTATTTTAGGATGTGAAATACCATAATTGGAGATGCTTCTGTTATGTCTAGTATGCAGGTAAGCAACAATGAAGAGGTATTTTGGGAGCATACTGTAACTTGAACATAGAAAAAGATTTTGATCAATTTAGTTTGTCTGGTTTACTTATTTAGCAGATCAATCTGGTGACGGTATCAAGTTGGTAGATTGAGTTAGTTGTATATGTTGTCGCCGATATCATTTAATGGGTACAAATGGATAGTAATTTGAAGAGTTCAAGAGGACTATGGAAAACTGCAGGTTGACTGTATCATTTATTTAAGGTTAGTTATGAAGGATTAAGCAAGTTCTAATTACAGAATGGTATATTAGGGATGGATTACGGTTCTGAGGAGTGTGAAGACACAAGAGCTTAGTCTGTAATAGTTTATTTTGTGGGAGTTGGATACATTGACATTTTTAACATTCGATGTAGATGCATTCAAGGATGTGAATTATTTTGCTTCAATGCTTCTTTAGTTATAAATATCAGTTTATCTGAGAGTATGTTATTTCGTAATGACATACTCCTAACATTGATTGTTTGCTTTCGGTTATTTGGTTCTCCAATATTCAGCCCGGATGCAAAGACAGATCTCAAGAACCCAATCAAGCACGTACGGCACATAAAAAAACATTGTCTCTATAAATTGAAAAGCTAATTACTCTGATCAAATCAAGAGCACTTTCCTTTGACAAGGAGATCCCCATTCTTTCATATTTACCATGGTTTTTTTAGCAACAAATATATTACAAGTAAAGTTAGCAAGGTGCTAGATGATAAAAGAACCATACCTGAATCCAACCCCACGCCAAACAGAGATCCCAAACAACACGACACCACGTGAACTAATTGGACACCAACATACAATGGGAGACACTTTAAACTTGGACTCTACAATTAGAATAAATTTACAGCTAAAGAAATAAACAAGATCAAACGATCTGATAAATGGCGAAGAAGACATCACCTAAGCCTACGACTTTACAGTTACTTCAGTTCAAAGTTACCGGGCCATTCTAAAATCATCATTAGCTAGGAAGAAGCACAAAAGAAACAAAAAATAAGGGTGATCTTAGAACAATTAAGATGCATTAATATCATATTTGTAGGTAAACGGAGATGGATTTTAACTTAATTTAAGGATATCATTTATCTTTTGATAGAAAAATTAAAAAAAGAATGACAATACCTTGTAGGTTATTGGGTTTGGAAAGACCGGATAAACCTTTGAATCATATAAACGTATGGGTTTGGGGACTACTGGATTTTCTTTTGAGTCGTGTGATCACTCTCGCTATACAATATTTCGACACTATCGCTTGCCTCGGGATATCACGAAATCTTTACAGGTATCAAGCAAATGACAACGCTAATCTAAGATAATTAGGAGTTCGAGTTTGAACAAAAATATTATGTGAAATATTTCATTTTGATCTGAGACAAGATTCATGTATATATAATATATGAAAAGTCATACCTTTCAGTTATGAAAGGTTGTAACTTATGGTTTTGAAAGGTTGTACCTTTTGACAAAAAGGTGTCCATGAATGGTTGCACCTTTTGACGAAAAGGTGTCAGCCATGAATGGTTGCACCCTTTCACACATCGGTGTGACTTTTGGTGCAAGGAACCACTTAACAAACAAAACCCGTACATTCCGCACTCTCCTAACTCACATTAGAATTTTACACGAAACCTCTTGATCTTAAGTAAATCACAATCGCACATCACACTAAATGGCCGATAACACTAAAATCACCAACAAATTAACCTTTGGTTTGATAATTAGAATGCCAAAAAATGGTTACTACCTGGTCTTCCAAATGCTGTTGTAGCTGCCATTGAACGTTTGTCTTGATCATAGAATTCGACGAGTGAAGTTTATTTCTTAGCAATGACAGTCCTACCGGTGACAGTTTCAACAACTCTCCGGGAACAGCAGGTGGTGGATCAGCCAGCATGTATTAAGATTTCCAAGCACTAAATGGAAATAAAACGTATAAGGGACATAACGTTAACCTAGCTCCCCGAGGATAGCTGGTAGCGCAGGGAAGTGGTAGCACCACTCATTTATACATACTAATGCTAAACGGTTTGCAGGCGTTTTCCTGCTGATGGCTTTCAAACTGCTGGCGCGTACTGCTATTAATTAAAGAACTAGTTGCCAAAAGGGAAAACGGGAGGATTGGGGATTGCTAATTGGGACAAGATGACTAATTTAGCCAATTAACCCTAAATTTATCTATTCCATATCCATAAAAACAAACAAATTAAGTTTGACCTCGATCGTCCCATAAGTTAAATGGGCGCTTCTCGTTTGGAACTAAAATCGATCAGTTTGTTTCTGTACCCGTATATAGAGTAGTTTGAATGAATACATTAAAGTTGGTTTTCGACTCTTTTTTCCAGTTTTGTGCTTTTGACTTCTCGAAGATCTCTTGAAAAATGGAATTGAATCTGCCAGATTTAATGTTGGATCAATTACACGATTAATTTGACAGAGATTACAATTCAGTGAGGTGACATTTACATGCATGCTGGCCTTACAACATTATGAGTTCGATATAGAAATGGGATGGATTGAAAATTGATCATTTGATTTAATCCAGTTTTAATCTTGTTATTTCTACTCAAAATTCATTGAAAGGATTCAAAATTCATTATTAGTGTCGATCAGTGTGAGTGTTGGGTGGTTTCTAAATAGGGAAGGGAAGCAAAATCGTGTTTCTATCCAATAAGCAAAGCCTAACCCAGTAACCCTCATCTTTTTTGGCATATAAACAAGTGCCCGTTAAGTTCATAAATTTCTTCTTTCTCGGCCCGTTTTATGGGGCCCACCTTCAAGCCCAGCTCAGAACAGTAGCCCCCAATCTAAAAATTACTCGTATACAACAGTACTTTTAGTAATTTAATTTAAATATATATAAAAATGTTACATTACATTTCGTTTTAGAAAATTTTAAAGTTAAAGGCGTATACAAGTTTATTTTAGAAAAAATAAATTGTTTTAATATTTATTGAAAAAAAAAACATTATTATTATTTTTTCTTTGAAAAAAGTTTATGATTAATTTTTAAGAGCTTTTTAAATTAAATGATGAAAACTTTTTTTTAGTTAGGTATGAAAAAAGAATTATATATGCTTTGATATTTATCAAACTAGATTATTATCCCGCATAATACGCAGTGTTACGTGTGGAAACATATAAAAATACTAAAATGTTAATGTTTGAGAATATCGTATTTTAATAAATATAAATAAGAGATGTTGAAAAATGACGAAACTATCATTTTTACATCTTTTTTTTTCTTAATTATGCGGGTAAACTCATATATTTAATGAAATACTAATGTAATATTAATGTTGTTAGGACCAAGATTCATTGACGAAGACTTGGTCGCTGAAGTGTGTTCTCAGCAAGCCATTTCAGAAGACGATGTGTTGATCTTATCCGCAATTTGTAAGTCAAATATGGGCAGGAAATTGAAAGAGAATACCCGATCCCAATGGGTCACATGACTGACTTACAACAGGTCATGTGATCTGTTCTATCCTCTTTGGGGGGAAATACAAGAATGTGTAAGTCTATTCACATGTTTCTCTTTCACCCGAAATGGCAAAACAACAAAAAGACAATTCAGAAGTATTAATTGTCAATGTACTCCATCAATGGATCTTGTTGGTTGGTCCAAGAAAATTACTAAGTGTATTTTCTATTATTTTATATTTTACTAAGTGTATGTATCAAAACAGTTGAGTCTTTAGTTAGTCTAGACTCCACAACTAGTTCTTTAACTCGACCATTGTATCACCGTTTATTGTATTAATATATTAATACATCATACAATTGGTTAACTAGTTTGTGTGCTTACTTTCTGTTATTTATTTTATGTTTAACTATAAGTTGTGCAAACTTGGGAACCAACTGGGACAATCTGAGAAATTAACTTCACAAAGTTCTCTGCTCATATTATCAGCTTAGGCTATAATATACAGATCAGCTTAGGCTGTGTCTTAGCAGAAACTTAATTGATTATAATTTGTTATTCAACTAAGGTTGTTTAGATATTTTAGGTTATCTTGTTCCGCAACAACCCTGTAATTATTTGTATAGATTTATTCTTAATAAAGAATTACTTGAAAATTACAATCAGTGTTGAAGTTTTACTTTGCCTGCTTTATTTATTTACTTGCTTTACTGTTTCATCAATTCTGGCTTGTGCTATTAGATCATATTAATATGTTTTTCAAGAATTGTTAAACTATTTTTAAAAAGGCACTAAGATTGATTTAAGTTATACTCACCCCCTCTACAACAGTTTTGTGTTCTATTACTTTGGTAAATTGAACATTTGGGACCTAACAACCATAATCAAGACCATAACACATTTTTTGTAGAACACATATTTTGCCTTCATTTTTTTCAAATCCAGTTGCATACACAAATGTTCATTCTTCTTTTTCAGAACCAAAGTTTCCATCTCCATTTCTGACTTGTAAAGAGAAAACTCATTTTCCAATTGTTGCAGCATATCATTGTTCTTCCAATCTTCAATAAATTAACCCTTTTCTTGGTGGTTCAACCTCCAAAGCAAGTCATACAACAATTTTTTATACCTATCATTTTCGATTTCATGATCGATCCAAAAGGATTTCCCACATCTCAAATCTGGATTTTGAGGAGAAATCACTTAAAAAAATGAGAATAGGGCATAAAATAAGTGAAAATCATTTTAAAATAAGTACTGACACACTAGAAAACATATTGCAGGGTTGTTGGGGGTCCATGAAGTACACAATTTTAGTGGCTGTTTACTATCACAATGTTATGGAGCTTGATGTAAGATGAAGAAGACGACATGTTGTGATTAAAGGTTCATGCCGATTCGGGGGAAAAAAGAACGACTTTGCTGATGTAGAATCCATATCATCTTAATGAAGTGTCTACGTTATTGCCAACTAAGGGATACGTC
>JAOEHQ010049037.1:0-31947 GCA_025447715.1 Asclepias incarnata
TATACTTTTTTTCTAGTAATAATATTACTAACAACACATAATAACATAACACTAATACTAAAAATGCACATAATCTATACTAAAAATGCACAAAATCTATACAAATAACAATAGCATAAAAAAATTAAAACAAACTAAAAATACTTGTACTATTATAAATAAAAATTAATAATAACAAAAAATGTATAAATAAATTAAAAAAACATAAAATAATATAAATTATACTTACTTGGAGGTGCTCCGGCGGTGGTGATGGTTCTGACGGTGGTGGGTGGTCGGACGGTGGTGGTGTCGCCGGAGGTAGGTGGGGAGGTCGCCGGAGGTAGGTGGGGAGGTTGGTGGTTTCTTTGGGGAGAAAATATGGTTTTTTGTTGTAATTTTGCTGCTGTCGAACACATCAAAAGAAGGAGAAAACCTAAATATGGGGCATAGCAGAAGGGGCGGAAGGAAGGAAGGCAGATGGGGCGGAAATCGCCCCTTCTGGGGTAGTCAACGGGTCAAATCTCATTATTACGTTTGACTGGTCAAAGGGCAGAAGGGGCGATTTGACTTTGGCAGATGGGGCGATTTCCGCCCCTTCTGGGGTCGGGTGTCGTTAGGAAAAACAAGGGGTGTCTATAGCTGGCCCCATTATTATATATCATCGTCTTTATTGTAAAAAACCATTACCAAGTGATAATGTGGTATTCCTTTATGTTTGCTAGATCTCTGTGAAGTGTTAATACAAAATTAAGTGTCCTTTTCATGTAAATCGGATAAAAAATTAAATGATATGTGATAAGGATAGTAATTTATAACAAAGATATATATTTTATTACAAAGATACAACTATATAAAACATGTATTATTATGAATAGCTAAAAGTTATCGTATATTTATCACTCCTCATGTGATAAAAATATGCGAGGAAGTGGTGTAATGCTGAGTCTGAAACATAGAGAAGAGGAAAATGAGGCATTTCCATGCTCTTAACAAATTTTCATGACAATTTTGCTTTCTTTTACAATGTTTGTTTTTTATAAGGGATTTGATAACCAGTCTCCCGGATCACAAGTTAGTTCACACAATACAAATTCTTATAAACAACAGTTGAACCACTTTTGATGTTTTAACATTTTACATACTTAGCTAGTTTACTTGTAATGATAATAAAATAAAATATTAATACGGCGTAAAGAGTAATGATATATCCTCCTAATTCATCATCTTAAAAATCCTCCTAACAACAAGATGATGAAATTTGAAAAAATCAAGAGATGGGATTAGGAAAGAGATTTAGTTAAATTTCACATGTCATATTCATGTGGTTTTAGGAAGATTTTTAAGAAAACATATTAGGAGGATAAATGATTTTCTCGCAATAAAATGTTTTATATATAACAGTCTCTTTAAAATAACTTTTAATTCATGTATCATAACCGTCATGGTTATAATTAGCAAATAATGGCGGAACTTGAACAGTTTCATTGGGGTGGCCAAAATCGTCTATAATAAACTTGGAAGGGCTAATTTTTAACATTTATTTTGTATAAAACCTACTATAATAAAATTTATACTAACTAGGGCTGTCAATCTGGTCGACCCGAGTCGGGTTGATGGGTTAAAATTCTCTTACCCTAACCCGACCCACTAAAAATTTCAGGTCAAAAATTTTAACCCGGACCCAACCTGGATCGACCCTGATCAACCTGATTGATACATGGATTTCTTCTTTAAGCACTCACCTTTGAATTCCGTACATTTGGATCATTATAACAAACAAAAAAACATATTGCTCTTGAACTAAAAATTAGACAACGCCAATGTCTAAGGACATATGATAGTGAAAATACATACGTGTTCTAGTAGTAGTAGCTCAATAGTAATGTAGTATTAGTAGTATACTAGTATATATACCAGCAAACGTACTATCTTTGAAAACCAACTGCAACCAATTGTCATTCACAATATGATCATAAGCTGAACAAGCCAATGTAAAACACCCAAAACACTAGGAAACGAGTGAGGAAACATTACAACTACAAATTCAACCAAAGTATGATTACAAAGTTCCAAAAGAAGATTAAACTACATAAACATCAATATAATACTTAGGCTACTGTTTGTTTGTCTTCAGAATTTGAATCCTCCTCTAATTCATCTTTTTGTCGATGTCCAAAGCCATTACATTTTGATTTATCTCTTCAATTCCAACTTCTGATGTAACTACATTATCACCAAATAAGACTTTATGTTGTATTAAAAATATATATATGAAAATAAAGTTGAGCTCATAAAATAAATCATTTCATTACCATTTTCTGCAAACAACCAATCTCAGGTACATATCAAAGCTTCGGCAGTAGAAGGCTTCATTGAACTTCGGTATTGATCTAAAAATCTCCCAACAAGGCTAAAAGCTAATTCGGAAGCTACAGTTGAAATTGGGACAGATATCAAATCCATTGCTAATCTAGCCAACTCCAGATACCTATATTCTTGAGCTTTCCGAAAGTCAAGTATGTTGACCTTCGTTGTTCTTTTAAGTCTTTTCTCAGCAAGGTATAATTGCAGTTGAGTTAATGGCTTTGAACTAGAATTTACATCACAATCAAAGTCATCAAACTCTTGTTGTTAGAAGGAAAAAATATAGTATTTTTAAGTAGGAAACTAGATAAATGAATGAATACATAAAAGGATAAAAATGAAAGTTAGTACCTTGTAAATACTATGATTGGTTCCATTAGTTTCTTTGTTCACCACTACCAGCACACGATGTCGAGTTTGTCAAATTCTTTGATGCTAGCATATTTCATTAAAAAGCTCTTCAAGGATTTTTTTTTTTTTTTAATCTCTTATAGTTGCAGGGAAATTTGACCATAAAGCTTGCCATAGCTAAACTCAAAAAAAAAAAAACCCTTATAAAGCGGATCAAATACCACAGCCATGACTAATAATACACTAAAATCAGCCTAATATTTATTAGATTTATGCTATAGTTGATTAGCTATTTGTCTCATGTAAGCATCGTTACTCTTCATCTCGTTAACCATCTTCAAGTGAATTCTTCAAGTGAATTTCAAACAGTTTAGGGAAATACAAATTTGAAGTAGGGTAAAGAGTTCCCGAGAATTCGAGAGTCGCATCATAGAAAACATTAAGAAAGTTGCATATCTTCTCAACCTCGCCCATTCATCATCAGATGGACAACTTTGAAAACTAGTGTCACTAATACTGAAATGAATAAAAGCAAGACGATAGTATAGTGCACTACAAAGCATCCTATATGTAGAATTCCACCTAGTCAGAACATCTTGCATCAGCATTTTTTTAACATCAAGTGAACTTTCTGAACAACATTCCTTAAACTTTTCTTTCTTCCCTTGAGAACCCTTGATATATATTTCACACTATCCCTAATTTTATCCACAACAACTTCAATTTGTTTCAACCCATCTTCAACAATTAGATTAAGGACATGACAACAACACCTAACATGGAACAGTTTACCCTCATATACCAAGGAATTTATCAAACGATACTGTTTTTCCAGCACATTAACACAAACATCATTTAAGGAAGCATTATCTAAAGTGATAGAAAACAACTTCTTTTCAATACCCCAACCTTTGACCGAACCATTAATTTTTCAGCTAAAGCTACACCAGTATGTGGAGGAGGCATATAGGAAAAGTTCAAAATTCTCTTTTGTAATACCCAATTACTATCAACATAATGTGCAATCAAACTCAAATAACTATCTGTAACAATTGAAGTCCAGGCATCAGAAGTTAAAGATATTCTACCGGGACATCTAATCAACTCAGCACGAAGTCTCTTACATTCACGTTCATATAACTTTATAACGTTAGACTTTGTGGTGTTTATAGAGATAGGTTTGACATCGGGTTCCAAGTATTTGTAAATATTCCTAATCCCTTCATATTGCGAAAAAGAAAATGTCAAATCATGTCAAACTACTGCATGAATCAACAATTCCCTAAACTTTATTTTTTCTAAATTTTGGGTTTCTTGTTTTCAAAACACCTTTAGTTGATGACGAAAAACATTTATTACGATGACGAAAAACATTTATTAAGATGACGAATTAAATTACCCGTACCTGCTGAACTTTCTGCTACATACTCCTTACCACATTTTTTACACTTACACATTAGTGGCTGACCAGGTACTGGTTTCAGACGAGGGAAATCATCCCAAATCGGAGATATGAGTTTCCGTTTCTTTGGTTCACGTTTTTCTTGTTTTGAAGAGGTTTCGACACCTATAGTTTGAATTTGAGGTTGAACCTCTTTAATTGAATCATCATTATCTTCTTGCATGTCATTTGAATCCATTACTATAATAGTAGTAAAAAAAAAAAAAGATTTATATTTTGTTACAAGTAAGTGAAAAAAACAAAAGCATTAATAATACACAAATCATTTAGTATAATAACAAATCATTACCTAAAAAGTTCAATATTGGGGTCTGATGTGAAGTCCTTGCTACCTTGGCTTTCTAGTTTCTAGTATCCAAAAAAAAGGATATTAGATTACTAAGACGTGATGCTAAGATGATTGATTAGATTATTGTGTGAATTTTTTTCCAAAAAAATAAGAGATGAGAATAGAGAAAGAAGATGTGTTATGAGATCTGAGGTATTATTGTATTAGGGTTAGGATTTAGGAGTCGCACAAAAAAAGGGTGTTAGTGCATTTCTGGGTGATAACAACATTATAGAAGTTTGTCTTGAATATGTACTTGTAATAAACGTTAAGATTTAGTGGGCTTAGTGACAAACTCAAGTTAGTCAAACTCGAGTTGACCAGGTCGAGACACATGCTTGAGTTACTCGAGTGTCTAGCCCGGTCCGGTCCATGTTTAAGCCTATATATACAAGTGTTAGGGTTTAGGTTTCAGTTATTGGCTTAGTTGCAATTGTAGGCTGTTCGTATGGGATCTGACGTAGAGCTCACCTCAGACTCTCCAAGATGTATACTCATTTAGTATTTTAATCGGGATGATTAATATATTAATGAGTATTGATTCATCTGTTCTATCTACTTTTTTCGTTTATGTTCTTGTTTGATTCTTGTTATTCATCTTGTAAACTTGATAAACAAATTCATGGAGGATTCCGCACTCCATGTGTACGTGCAGATCCGATATTCGATCCAGAAAACGTACTTACAAGTGGTACCAGAGCGAAAGAGGCTCGTATGTCTCAAGATTGTGATGTGTGTTTGAAGGTTACAAGATGTATTTTTGAACAGATTTGAGGTTTTTACATTCAGATTTCGTTGAAGAAGATGATAGTTGCAGGTCAAGGCTACTAGCTCGACCAACTCGAGCCTGACACTCGGGCGGGGTTCAGCGAGCGGGGTCATTTCTGCATCAACTCACCTCAGACTCTCCAAGATGTATACTCATTTGGTATTGTAATCGGGATGATTAATGTATTAATGAGTATTGATTCATCTGTTCCATCTCCTGTTTTCGTTTATGTTCTTGTTTGCTTCGTGTTATTCATCTTGTAAACTTGATATTCGGTCCAGAAAACGTACTTACACAACAAGAAAATCCAAGGTGGATGCCATAAGAAAATCCACGTAAACACAACAAACAATATGTCGTCATATAAATATAAAATAGTTATATAAAAACGAGTACAGAGTGCCTATATGTGTTTTGTTTGTTTCAAAACGTGTTGCAATGTTAATTACCCAAGAAAAAGAAAGACTAAAAGAGTTGTTCATTTCGCCAAAAAGTATAAATAACCAAAGTAGACACATGACCCACAAACTCGAACCATCCATTGCAATAATATTTGATAGATGTTGATAGTTAAAACAATTCAGGTATGCCAAATCAAAAGAAGATGACATACAAGTAACCAGCTAACCACTCAAACAACACTCTACACAAATGTATGCATAAAGGAATCACTTGATAGACAGAGTGAGTAAGTGACAAACACATCACAACAAATCATATACAATACTTACATGATATATATATATATGTGTGTGTGTGTGTGTAAGAGAGAGAGAGAGATATCATATACGCCCTTTACACAATTATTAACCATCTGGAAATTTCCATCATTTATCAATGATCACTGACCAGTAAGCAATAAATGATCATATATACTAGATAAATAAATTGAATTTGTGATATAATTTATGGGTGAAGCATAAAAGACCAAGAATAGAAAACAAAGGCATGTGACAAGGAATGGATTAAGGAAACTTGGCGGAACATTTTTTTATTTTTTTAATGAACAACGAGTTAGTTGTTAGTGATCGAGTACCTATGGTAACTCAAACCCAATACTTTTCCAAAAGGAAAACCCCTTCCCTGCACACAAATTTTTTTTTTTTTTTTTTTTTTACAGAAGTCTAGGTTTGTTTTTTAAAAACATATTTCAAAAGGGAGATGAAATTCAATTATCAATGTAATGATTTATGTATTTATTAAGTGATTATATTTATGATAAAACCTGATTGAACAATTAGGGTTTTCTTGTGGGCCGTGAAGGAGCTTAAACCCGACAATTATATGAGCCTAGCTAGGTGTTGTTGGTAGATGTCTCGAACTACAGTAGATTTGGATAAATTAGAGTGTAAGTAGAGGTGGTGTGGACGGCTTCGTCGGCCTTCGACGCCGGTGTTGTGTGTCCTTCCCTACAAAGGTCGCATCATTGTGGTGTCGTCGGCTCGACATCAATGTGTGATTATAATGTCATACTGATGTACAGTGATGTGGCACACCATCTTGATGTGGTGGTGTGACCATTACAATCACGTTTTGTTTCTGTAAATTACTTCAACTATGACAAACATAAGATATGTTTTTTATAAAAATGGTATAATTGGTTTTTTATCCTTTGAAAAATATTAATCTATAAACGATAGCTATGTTTTTAATTTAAATAATTGATCGAAAGACCACAATTTAAAAAGTTCGACAGCCATTCAATGAGCAGTTTTTGGTTAGAAAATGTCGCACGAGTATATATTCCTAGGAGGATTTTTAAGACAATATATCTTTTCCCTTTTAGAATATAATAATTTAAGATATATTATGATTATTACATGTATCAAGAGTCCTAAATAAGGTCAATCTAATTAACAATTTCTTGTCATTACTTTCAACTAATGGTACAGCCTGCAAGGTATATGTAAGTACTTAAAGGCGCGTTTGATTCACATAATGTTTTTGAAAGGAATGAAATCTGTTGAAGGAATGAAATTTGAATGAATGTTTTTTGTCTTTTAAACATTCAAGTGACGGAAGGTATAAAATCATTCTCACACCCCTAAGGAATGGAGATCCCATCAAATGATGGAATGTTTACGTTCCAACGGAATGGGATTCCTTGATCTTTGAACAACCAAACACATTCAGTAATGAAATTCAATTCCAATTTCACCAGATTCTATCGGAATCTGTGAACCAAACGCGCTAAATATTAATATAAGACATGGGTAATGGTTAGTTTGGTGATCATCGTGCATGTTCATTATTTTTAAGATTTATACAATAAGACGAGTTATTAATTCTTTTAATTTGTACCTCTCTTTATATAATAAAAATAAAATTTTAATAACATTACTTCTTCTAAACTTTCATCAATCAGAGGGTTTAATTATATTTTAAATTTTATCAATAAGACACTTATGCTATCATCATATTTTTCATGGATGATGCCGATAATAAATTGAAGAAAATAGAACATCAATAGTATTCTTGTAGTTTGTTGAGTGCAATTTAAAAAGATAGTTATCAAGATTTACAAATCAAACATAACAAAAAAAAAATTATTAGTAATTAAAATAATTATAAATTATAGTAGATGATGATGATGAACCTTCGTTTGTTTTAGTATTAAATTAAGTAAAACACAGCAACGAACAAATTTATTTATTTTTACTTCAAAGCTTATTTATTAATAACACAAAAAGTTTTCTTATTTTCGGAAGTCCTGAATTGCATCTTAAACATTCGTGTAGTTTAGGAGTAGTTTTTTTATTTGAAAGGTAAAACTTTTTATTCACAATCGCCCCGCCAAATCGTCGGCGGCATATATACACAATTACACGAGAATCACAACATCAAATTAAAATTATACCAACTGTTCCAACTAAGACTTTTATGTTTCGTTCTGTTCTTGTACCAGAGATAACCGAGAGACTTGATGTTTTGTATTTTAAGAGTAGTATTAAGATAGTTTGTCGTTCTAAAAAATCAATAAGATAAAAAAAAACAAAGCATTTCATTGGATGATTATAATATATGTGTTTGACTTTTTAAGGATATAATTTAAAATGTATATATAATCGATAATGATAATAGATAGTTTGTAACAATTTTTTAGGATATTACTACACGTACACATACTTTTTTCACAATAATATACGGAGTAATGATTATTATATAATGTACATTTGAGCCGTGGACCATGCTTCAAATAGTGATCACCCACACATGTTTGTGCACACGACGGAATTTGGACAAAATGTTTATTCTAAATTGAACTATAATGATAATAATAATAATAATAATAATATTTATAGATATTATTATTATTATTATTATTATTATTATTAATATTATTATTATTATATGCAATATTCTATTTTTACCAACAAATAGAGAATATTTTGGTTGCTACTAAGCTAGCATTTTAAGGAACATGCCATTTATCATATTGTCAAATGTCAACTAAATATTTTTGTTTGTTAATTTACACTGCATTGCTTTTGTCTCTCAGCTTAATTAATACCTGTTAACTTTTGTTTGTTATTCTTTTTTTTCTTTGATCTTATCAAAACCAGCAACTAACAAATTGTTTATAGACAAAACGATGCGTACCACCATATAAAGCATTATCTAAAATGAAAAGAAAAAAAAACACATTTTAGTATTTTACATAATTCCGATCAAAAATTACTTGGGGCCGTTTGATTTCCAGAATTTATAAGAATTTGATGGAATGTAATTTGAAAGGTTAATATAGGGATATCTAAATTCTATTTCATCAGAATTCATAAATTCTGAGAATCAAATGGCCTCTTACTGTATCATTGTGAGTTCTCAAGGATCTTTTTGAGCTTTTTATGGTCGAAGAATTCTATTTGAAAAAAGGAGTCATATTTGATTTTAGTATTTAAAGGAAAAATAAAGTCATAGCTTCAAAAAGTCTCAAAATTAAAACCTACACAAAAAAAAGTGATAGAAATAATAAAATTTGCAATCTTACAGTTAAAGCCACGAGATGACTCTAGTTTGTGTTGTATTTATAGAGTAGCTTTTGCTTGTACTATTATTGTAATTATTTCCTAGCATCTTGCTAGAGTTTTTTTAATATAATATATTCCTGTCGTTCCTAAAAAAAAATAAAAAATTTTTGCAATCCCAATCAAAGTACAAGCTCTATCTAAATTTGTCAAACATAGTTAATCATTGCATGTTCACCCAAACTAGCCAAAATTTGTAGTTTCATCTTGTGTTCGGTTAGGTTTTGAGACAATGGATTTATTTGGTTTTTTAAGAATTAGTAAACCACTAAATACCCAATTCATGAATATTTATTCAGTTTTTTAAGAAATTAATAAACCATCCAATACCCAATCCATGGATAGTATATAGAGCTATGTAAAATATCTTATAAAACGAGTAAAGTAGCAGGAACCCCATGATCCTATGTATCGACTTGATACCTACTCATTGTCCCCTGCAAGGCTAAGAGTGTCTGGTTAACTCTCCTGAAAGAATACTACCACATGGAATCGGTTGAGGCAAGCCTCGAACCCGCGCCAATTTTTTTAAGCTCCTCCCTACGTGGGCTCTCCTATAAGCGGAGGCAGGTGGTCACTTGATCCAACTCAAGTGGTTATGTAAAATATTTTATAGGTAATATCTTCAAACAATATTTATAATTATAGGTAAGAATTAACAAATCACCCAATATTTATAGGTAAGACACATTTCGTTTGAAAATATTACCTATAAACAATGTTTAATGCATGCCAACTCTATAATTCGGTTCCGAACTTATTACTCAAATAATTCTTCTAAAAAATCTATAAGAAAAAATTAATAAGAACTATTTCGCCTTCCTACAGATAATGGAGTATCTAAATTAATAATCACATTTTTTATATGTGATTATAGCACTATATTTAGTGATTTCCTTACAATTATAATCATAAAAAGTTATAATTCTATTTTTTTTTTTCTATCAAGTTATAATTCATCTTGTACTTTATCTTAATTTGAAAAAAAATATCTATAACTCATTAAGTTAAAAGCTGAAATGGTGATGAAAAAAGAAAAGACGTTTTAAGCATTTAAAATAAAAGTGTTCTTACGTTTACACAAACATATACATAATGTTACTTAATTCTCATTAGCATTGTCGTTAATTATGAAGGATGTTTAGTTTGGTTTGACCTGCTTTTCCAGGTTTGCTTATTGTCACATCTTATCAATCACAACCTCAAACCTTCAACTATTAATTCAAAATTTATATGCAACCAATATATGATCGAGAATCAATAAAATATATTATATTTTTTAATTCACATACCATATTGTACCATCTTTATTTTATGCGGTATAAGGGATTGATTAATTAAGAGTTTCCTTCCGATTTATTGTTTAATTTACTGAACATGATGTCTTGTTATATATCAATATGAACAACAAGCAACATTCTCTTCTTTTTTTTGGTAATCATTGATATCCTACTCGTTTTGCAAGTAGACTAATCAGAACATGTGAGCCTCTGTGGCCATTATGATATCTTTTTTTAAGAAACCAAGGATTGAACTTATGACTCCAGAGAGTTTCACCCTTTTGAAAACACTTGCCCAACCAATGGATCACGACCATGGTGGTTAACAAGCAACATTCTTTCGATAGAAAAAAAAGTTTGCAAAAATCTAATGGACCAAAACAATAATGCATGTTTTCTAACACATCAATTAAGTGATACATAAAAGTTATTCTGCATCACTGGGTATTAATTACTAGTTACATCTGACTAATATCCTAATTAATTAATAGTCTTATAAAAAAAGAGACATTTTAGTTTCTTCCATCTTTATTCTTAGCTAGATAAGGGTTCCATTTGCTCCATTCTTCATTTTTCTGCATACAAAAATAAGTAAATGGAGTGATATGAGTATTTTAATCGTGATTAATCTTGCAAATAAGCTAGTATAATTAATACTTGTAATTATATTTTTAAACATGTGAAGAAGTATATAATTAACATGAAAAGTATTTACCAAATGATCTTTTGCAATGTACAATCGCCTCATCAATTGATCCTTCATTATAATCACTACATGATTTAGTTGGAGAACATGAAAAACGGGATCCGCTTGTTGAATTGGGACTCCAACTCTTTGCTCTCCGAAACGTGGTGTTGTTAACCTCAATTCTCTTATTCGTTTGCTCATTTGTACTCGTCGAAGACTTCAAACAAACCGAATTTGTTGAACTATCGACTACTCTAGTACTTTTTCGTCGTACAAGAAATTTAAAACACTTTCCAAGTACCCTTTTAGATGAAATTCGCCAATTTGCTATAAGTTGGCTATATGTTTTGGTATATTTTGAAGGGTTCTTGGGAGGAAAATGAACTACGGGTGTAGCTGGACACGAATAAAACCTTATCTGATTGACAGATTTTGGAATAATTCGACCATTTAAGAAGATTTCATCGGCATGGACAACATTTGGAGTGTATGGAAGATCAAAACAGAAATTTTGGGATTCTTGAAGGGATTTATGTGAATTCGTAACGGAATTTATGCTTTCTTCATGATTGTAGTCATTGTAATCGAATACACGATCAAGGGATGATTTTGGATTGATCAACCAAGAGTAGGAGAAGCTTTCAATGGCGAGGGGTTGAGAGGTTTCCATGGTTTGCCGTGGGAATCGAAGAAGATCAGTTTTGCATATGATCATGAACATGCATTTATTTTTATATATATAGTCGAAATAGCGAGGGGCCAGCTTGGCCTTTTAAGTTTTCTATCTATAATTGTTTTCTGATATTTTCAAGGGACATTAGGAAATAAATATATATAATGAACGTAAATTCGAGAATTATTTTATTTGATTTCATGAAATTATAAGTGGTTAAACTGTAGGTAGTAAGAGATGTGATTTATGTTTAATTTATTTAAAGCTTTGTAGTTTATTTATTTTTTATATTGTTTAATTTTGTTATTTATACAAAAATAATAATAATAATAATAATCATTGTATATAGTCAATCCGTACATCGTATGAGTATTAAAACTGACATATTATATGATACTTTCATGAGATAAATAAGTACCCGAACAAACTGTGATTGTTATATAAAATAAGAGTATTCCTCGTTATTTTCTAACAATGTTTTCATTATAAACGTAAAATATAGTGTTTAATTTCAAAACTGACATAATATGGCGTTTATAACAAAATATATAAGAACAAACGTTAAGATTATGAACAATAAATTTTTTTGTTATTAGTTATAAAAACATATATATATATATATATTCAAATCTAATATTTTAGACGTACATTAGTATAAAGTTTTAATTTTGATTTTAGTACCAACTTGGAATTTAGGTGTCTTTTTGCCATTCCCATGAAGCAAAGTTGACAAACATATAGTACAGGAAGCAACCCCTTTGACTTTTTCTTTAGTACCGAATCACATACAATTCATATTTAATAAGCATATAATGTGAAAACGGTGGTTTGTTGACATAGGTTTTTTCTCATGTTTCGTTTTTTTAAATGACATGAGTTTTTTTTTTATCCTTATTGGTAATCCTAACAGTTAAAGTGCCGAGTAACATTTAATTTGTATTTTGATTGTATTTTTAGACCAAGTCACTTTTTTATATAATATTATTCTTGCCTTTCCCAAAAAAAAAAAAAAAAAACATATGATGTAAACATGCTAGAAAAGCTCGTGTATTGCTACGGTTTTTTCAGTATTTTTATAGATTAATGTGTATAAATCAAATAGTTATTTGATAACTTTATATATTTAAAAAAAAAAATTTGACTTAATATGTTGTTTTCAAAAAACTTTGTTATACATATATTCGTGTGTATGTTTAAAAAAAATAATAAAAAAATAAATAAAAATTCCAACTTATAACAACATTTTGAAACTTATTTTTATAGTTTTAAAAAGGTTATATCGTTAAAGTCCCGGAGAAAGCTTTTAATTTTATGGGGATATATTCATAGCTAATATAGTCTATAGAATCAATAATCATACAGAAATAATATTGCTGTTTTAAGTGATTAATGGGCCATATTAATAAACCTTACATCAAACCTGTGTAGAATTCCCTTTTGGGTCATATCTAGTGGCCCATTTCAAACCCATACAAGATAACTAAAATTATTATCGTCTTAAGTCCATAAAATTGCCTGGTCCAACATGTCTTAGCAATTCACACCAATAAAGAAACGATATTAATTAATTATTTAGATATAGTAAGTAAAACTTACGCATCTAAAGTTCTAAACGGAAGAAAATGAACAGATCGATCGATATATATGGTCAAGTTGGTAATTGACTAATTGGTACAATAAGTAATCGATCCAAGCTAGCTAAGTTTCTTATTTGGGACCAAATATCAAACCCGAACCTTTGAGCTTGTCTCGAGTGATTCCATCAATTCGCTCTTGCATTTGGGCCGTTAAGTGATTTTCCCAATCTCCTACTTCACCCTTGCGAAAGAAAAGCCGATTCTCTACTTCAACATCATCTTTAGTAAAACCGTTGAATGCCGGTTTTGTTTACATCCCGGTTTTTCATTTTGTCAAAGCTACAAAAACTGACAATGTTATCAATCACACCATTTTCTTGTTCTTGAATCGAAATGGGGACACCCATGAACTCAGCCAAACGCTTCACATGAATCTCTGGCTCTTCCTTTATCTCCTCATACTTCAAGAACAATATCTTATCATGTGATTCAAGACTTGCTTTCCAAAACCCTAATACGTGTACATATATGTGTATATATATATATACATATTTTATATACGTTTCAAAATTTTCAATTCCCACCAAAAATTTAAATTCCCACCCCATGTGAAAAGCAGTCTAGGGTCCCTGATGGAGCAAAGGGTGGTTAACATTAAAATCGAACCGACGGTGGTTGAAGGTGGAAAACATGAAGGACCTGAGCCAAGTGGTGCCACACTTGGCCGGGGAAGGCAGATAAGAATATGTCCAAAACATAGTCTATTAGGCTATATATTACTGTAGTATTTGTTTCTTATATTTATCAATGTGGAACATTGGTTTGCACCCATAAGCTTCCCCTCAAACGATATATATAGTCCAAAATTTGATACTAGGATCTTGGATCAATTTGCTCCAACCAAGCTAGCTGCTAGCTCAAGGTGATGATTGATCAGCCAACACATATCGTTCATTGAGGGTCGGTGGTTTGTGTCGCTACATTGTCGACATGCGCCACATTCGGGTTACAATCGTAGCTATCATACCAATTGTTAGAATCACATTTAGCCTAACAACATGCCAACTACACAAATTAACTCGATAGGTTCTATTCTAAAATCAATTGGTGTTGTAGTTCATTGGATTATACATTAACATTTGTTTCTTAGATTTATCAATGTGTGTATACATAAATATAGGTTTACACACAAAACTAGTATAAAATAAGTATCAACTGTATACACATTTGTTTTCAAAAATTTTGTTCGTATTTAATATTGTGTATGGAATTAAAAGCCTCACATTCACCAAGTATGAAAAAATGACAAACCACGTACATACAGTATACGGTTAATTTAATTTACCCCCTTAATTTTAAATGATAGAGCAATAACATTTGTGTTGGAGTTTTAATTAGACATGAGGCAAGTATAATATCGATACCTTATCGTAAATATTACCCGACCTTATATAGTACGTACCAATTCAATTTCAGTTGTGGATGTCATAATTCATTAATTCCATGTTTTTGTAGTAATATTTAGAAGGTTTAAGAATTATGACCAAATTTTATATTAATTTTAGTTTGCTAACTAATCTATATAAAGTCCTCGCACCAATAGTGACAAGTATATATATATATATATATAGTGAAAATATATATAAAGGGTTATTTAAGGGAAAAGAAAAAAAAACCCGCGAGAATCAATCCTAGCGATTAATCTTGATAAATCATAAGTTTCATTTAATTCATTCAAAATGTTTTATCTAAAAAACCGTACATCGTTAGACGAAAAAAAAAATATGGGTAGTCTTAAAATTTTGTCCTCTTTCATTAGAGATGCGACTCGATATACTTTTGAAGACTTTTTAATTTATTTTTTTTTTAATCATGGGTGTCCTACTCGCTTTGCGAACAGATTAATCAGAGCATGTGAGCCTCTGTGGTCACTAGGATATTTATTTTTCAAGGAACCAAGGATTGAGCCTATGACTCCAAAGAGTTTCACTCTTTTAAAGATACATGCTCAACCAATAAACCATGACCATAGTGGTTAACAAGCAACATTCTTTCGATAGAAAAAAAACGTTTGCAAAAATCTAATGGACCAAAACAATAATGCATGTTTTCTAACACATCAATTAAGTGATACATAAAAGTTATTCTGCATCACTGGGTATTAATTACTAGTTACATCTGACTAATATCCTAATTAATTAATAGTCTTATAAAAAAAGAGACATTTTAGTTTCTTCCATCTTTATTCTTAGCTAGATAAGGGTTCCATTTGCTCCATTCTTCATTTTTCTGCATACAAAAATAAGTAAATGGAGTGATATGAGTATTTTAATCGTGATTAATCTTGCAAATAAGCTAGTATAATTAATACTTGTAATTATATTTTTAAACATGTGAAGAAGTATATAATTAACATGAAAAGTATTTACCAAATGATCTTTTGCAATGTACAATCGCCTCATCAATTGATCCTTCATTATAATCACTACATGATTTAGTTGGAGAACATGAAAAACGGGATCCGCTTGTTGAATTGGGACTCCAACTCTTTGCTCTCCGAAACGTGGTGTTGTTAACCTCAATTCTCTTATTCGTTTGCTCATTTGTACTCGTCGAAGACTTCAAACAAACCGAATTTGTTGAACTATCGACTACTCTAGTACTTTTTCGTCGTACAAGAAATTTAAAACACTTTCCAAGTACCCTTTTAGATGAAATTCGCCAATTTGCTATAAGTTGGCTATATGTTTTGGTATATTTTGAAGGGTTCTTGGGAGGAAAATGAACTACGGGTGTAGCTGGACACGAATAAAACCTTATCTGATTGACAGATTTTGGAATAATTCGACCATTTAAGAAGATTTCATCGGCATGGACAACATTTGGAGTGTATGGAAGATCAAAACAGAAATTTTGGGATTCTTGAAGGGATTTATGTGAATTCGTAACGGAATTTATGCTTTCTTCATGATTGTAGTCATTGTAATCGAATACACGATCAAGGGATGATTTTGGATTGATCAACCAAGAGTAGGAGAAGCTTTCAATGGCGAGGGGTTGAGAGGTTTCCATGGTTTGCCGTGGGAATCGAAGAAGATCAGTTTTGCATATGATCATGAACATGCATTTATTTTTATATATATAGTCGAAATAGCGAGGGGCCAGCTTGGCCTTTTAAGTTTTCTATCTATAATTGTTTTCTGATATTTTCAAGGGACATTAGGAAATAAATATATATAATGAACGTAAATTCGAGAATTATTTTATTTGATTTCATGAAATTATAAGTGGTTAAACTGTAGGTAGTAAGAGATGTGATTTATGTTTAATTTATTTAAAGCTTTGTAGTTTATTTATTTTTTATATTGTTTAATTTTGTTATTTATACAAAAATAATAATAATAATAATAATCATTGTATATAGTCAATCCGTACATCGTATGAGTATTAAAACTGACATATTATATGATACTTTCATGAGATAAATAAGTACCCGAACAAACTGTGATTGTTATATAAAATAAGAGTATTCCTCGTTATTTTCTAACAATGTTTTCATTATAAACGTAAAATATAGTGTTTAATTTCAAAACTGACATAATATGGCGTTTATAACAAAATATATAAGAACAAACGTTAAGATTATGAACAATAAATTTTTTTGTTATTAGTTATAAAAACATATATATATATATATATTCAAATCTAATATTTTAGACGTACATTAGTATAAAGTTTTAATTTTGATTTTAGTACCAACTTGGAATTTAGGTGTCTTTTTGCCATTCCCATGAAGCAAAGTTGACAAACATATAGTACAGGAAGCAACCCCTTTGACTTTTTCTTTAGTACCGAATCACATACA
Source organism: Asclepias incarnata (assembly GCA_025447715.1). NCBI lineage: Eukaryota > Viridiplantae > Streptophyta > Magnoliopsida > Gentianales > Apocynaceae > Asclepias > Asclepias incarnata. Next base: position 17,365 of record JAOEHQ010049037.1, read on the forward strand.
ATTCATATTTAATAAGCATATAATGTGAAAACGGTGGTTTGTTGACATAGGTTTTTTCTCATGTTTCGTTTTTTTAAATGACATGAGTTTTTTTTTTATCCTTATTGGTAATCCTAACAGTTAAAGTGCCGAGTAACATTTAATTTGTATTTTGATTGTATTTTTAGACCAAGTCACTTTTTTATATAATATTATTCTTGCCTTTCCCAAAAAAAAAAAAAAAAAACATATGATGTAAACATGCTAGAAAAGCTCGTGTATTGCTACGGTTTTTTCAGTATTTTTATAGATTAATGTGTATAAATCAAATAGTTATTTGATAACTTTATATATTTAAAAAAAAAAATTTGACTTAATATGTTGTTTTCAAAAAACTTTGTTATACATATATTCGTGTGTATGTTTAAAAAAAATAATAAAAAAATAAATAAAAATTCCAACTTATAACAACATTTTGAAACTTATTTTTATAGTTTTAAAAAGGTTATATCGTTAAAGTCCCGGAGAAAGCTTTTAATTTTATGGGGATATATTCATAGCTAATATAGTCTATAGAATCAATAATCATACAGAAATAATATTGCTGTTTTAAGTGATTAATGGGCCATATTAATAAACCTTACATCAAACCTGTGTAGAATTCCCTTTTGGGTCATATCTAGTGGCCCATTTCAAACCCATACAAGATAACTAAAATTATTATCGTCTTAAGTCCATAAAATTGCCTGGTCCAACATGTCTTAGCAATTCACACCAATAAAGAAACGATATTAATTAATTATTTAGATATAGTAAGTAAAACTTACGCATCTAAAGTTCTAAACGGAAGAAAATGAACAGATCGATCGATATATATGGTCAAGTTGGTAATTGACTAATTGGTACAATAAGTAATCGATCCAAGCTAGCTAAGTTTCTTATTTGGGACCAAATATCAAACCCGAACCTTTGAGCTTGTCTCGAGTGATTCCATCAAATCGCTCTTACATTTGGGTCGTTAAGTGATTTTCCCCGTCTCCTACTTCACCCTTGCGAAAGAAAAGCCTATTCTCTACCTCAACATCATCTTTAGTAAACAAATTTGCAAGTGCCTGTAACGAATGAAGGAAACGGTGTATATGGTATATGAGTGGCAAAAAGGCAAGGCGAAGGGAGGGAGGTCGAAAGCCATGTCCAAGTTTTTGCTATTAATAAAATCGAACCGACGGCAGTTGAGGGTGGAAAACATGAAGGGCCTGAGCCAAGTGGTGCGACATTTGGGGAAGGCAGATAAGAATATGTCCAAAACATAGTCTATTAGGCTATATATTACTGTAGTATTTGTTTCTTACATTTATCAATGTGGAACATTGGTTTGCACCCAACAAGCTTCCCCTCAAACGATATATATAGTCCAAAATTTGGTACAAGGCTCTTGGATCAATTTGCTCCAACCAAGCCAGCTGCTCAAGGTGATGATCAGCCAACACATATCGTTCACTGAGGGTCGGTGATTTGTGCCACTACGTTGTCGACCTGCGACACATTCGGGTTAATCGTAGCTATCATACCAATTGTTAGAATCACATTTAGCCTAACAACATTGCCAACTACAAATTAACTCGATAGGTTCTATTCTAAAATCAATTGGTGTTGTAGTTCGTTGGATTATAAATTAACATTTGTTTCTTAGATTTATCAATGTGTGTATACATAATATAGGTTTACACCCAAAACTAGTATAAAATAAGTATCAACTGTATACACATTTGTTTTCAAAAATTTATTTGACTTAGTTGCGCCAAGGTACACTGTTCTACCGGGTGAGGTGGGAGAACTTCATTTTCATCAAAATTCTTAATATGATTACCGGCCGGTAACTGAATAAAGCCTACATAGATATTCAAGTTCTAAAATATAATTCTAATAGAATAATGTAATTATACGTATTTTAATTAAATAAAATAAACAGCATAGTAAATGACAGAAAGGAAACAAAACTAATTAAATATTGTAGTAAAGTTTGAAATTTAACGTGCAACAGTCAACCCTCATAAAGAAATTGTAACATGCATGGGGTGTTTCCCTTTTATTTAAACAAAAGATTAAGAGTAAATTTCATTAGGTGCCCCTGTAGTTGTCGCGATTAGAGTTTCGGCCCCTGTGGTTTAAAAATGTCATTAGGTACCCCTGTGGTTGACGTTTATTACGCTACCCACCCTTTTGACTAACAGCCGTTAGTCAAGGTCCGTTAAAGCCCCCATGTGCATTGCACATGAGGGTATATTCGTCCTTTTACCTCTAAACACCCCTCTTTCTTCTTCTTCCTGATTTTTTTTGCAGATCTAAACACAACAACAACAACACACTCATTTTACCTCTAAAAAATTCATACCTATTTCAAGAAATCAAAACACACCATCAAATGGGTATCCATAAACACAAAAATATCGTAAATTTGCAGATCTAACAACCAAATTATCATCATATCTGTATATGATCTATCATCATATCTGTATATGCTTCTCTTTTCCAGATCTAACAACCAAATTATCACATAAAAATTACCAAAAAACAATAACCATAAAATCAAGAAATATTTTCATCAACAATATATATATCCTAACTGTATATATACTATAATTACAAAACCCACAAACACAAAAAACAATATCGATACAAAAATTGTTCCATCAATAATAATTCTAATAATAATAATAAATAAATACAAATCACAAATCGTCCCCATGTTGCCTTGCCTGCAATTAACTATCACTTTTTTACAATAATATATATATATATATATATATATATATATATCTACTTACCATTTTCTTGAAACTCAATGATACATTCTATGTATGTATGTATAAATGATTCAAAGGAACAGCGGCGGTTGGGTGGTCCACCGCCACCACCATCAACGTCGACGGTTGATTTTCCGGCGAGAATACATGACCGTCGCGATTTGTGGTTTTTGTTGAGAGGAAGATGAGATCAAAAGAGTGTTCGATGGCAAGATCTGGTATTTATGTTCCTCCCTTTTCTCTTTACTTCATCTCCGGCGAGATTCGTAGGTGTAGAAGGTTGTGGCCGTCGCGCAACACCACCAACCACCACCATACGAACCACCACTGTTGAAACCGATGTATATATATATGTTTTCTGGTCTGTTTACATACATAGATATATATATTTATATATATCAGATCTATATATATATATATATCTGAAGATGTAGGAGTATTTGGTATGATGATGATGATGAATCGGGTGTGTGTTTGATGAATCAGGTATATATATATAGTGTAAGTATATATATAGTGTAAGTATATATATATGAATCAGGTATGTATATATATATATATAGTGTAAGTATATATATAGAGAGTGGCTGAAAAAAAAAACAAAAAAGGGTGTTTATAGGTGAAAAAGACGAATATACCCTCATGTGCAATGCACATGGGGGCTTTAACGGAGAGAGACTAACGGCTGTTAGTCAAAATGGTGGGTGGAGTAATAAACGTCAACCACAGGGGTATCTAATGACATTTTTAAACCACAGGGGCCGAAACTCAAATAGCGACAACCACAGGGGCACCTAATGAAATTTACTTAAGAAAAAAAAAATCAAATTCATCCAGCCGGCCAATTACAACCATGATTTTGATTGCTATATTTCCTACCACACATTTTAGAATTTAGATACACACGTAAATTCCACCACACATATGTCCACCATTCATTGGTGAACGACCCCACCTCACTTTCTCTAACATTTCTTGATTCTGGGTTTTTGTAAACAACTTTGAAAAATTACAACTGGGTTTTTGACTTTTGATAACCTTGTGTTGTGTGAGTTTACTTGTTTGTTGATTTTTAATTAAAAGCTATTACATTTTTTAGATATATATTGTTGGATACTTGGCGATGAGGTTAGAAGATGGTGACATTTTTAACAAATTTTACAACAATGTTTGATTGGGAAGATCAAGAGGTTTGTAGCAATTTTTACTTTGATTTGATGTTTCATCTTTATTTAAGTAAATTTGATTTGATGTACAACACATGCATGTGTTTTTTGTTACTACATCCCACCTCCGCATACCATGTGTTTGATAGGATTGGTTATGGTTGTTTTTGTTGTTGTTGAGTAGAAAAACAATGAATACTCTGTTTAATTCTTCATTGTTAGTTGAAGTTGTTTTTATCATTATTAGTCTCTTCTGTTAGCATAAACAAAAAAAAAGTAACACCCAATACGGGTTTTGGGTCCCAATACCACGACGGTGTATGGAGGAGGTTGAGATGTAAACAGCTTTACCCTCACCACGACGGTGTAGAGAGGCTGCTTCTAGGATCTATCTAGGATAGACAAGGACCTCCGGCCTTGCAAGGCATGAGGATAGAACCCTTGACCTCTGTCTTCAAACGCAAGGGTGTTAACCACTTGATCCAGCCTTGCTGGTTTCGTTAGCATAAACCAAGTCTATATGAAATTTGTCATCATACGAGTATTGTTATTCAATGTTTATTACTGTATATTTCTTAAAAAGTGCCATTTTTATTATTTTTGTTTAGAAAGGCAAGTAATCCACACATATCCATGTGTATTTACAATTTGTCCATCGTGGGAGTAGAACCCAGAACATTTTGGTTGATGGGTCACCTCACATGCTGCTAGGCCAAAGCAAATGATTATTCTTACCACTCATGGGAATAGAGACTGGAACCTTTGGTGCATTTAATTGTATTGGAGTACTGCTTTTTACTGGGAAATGGATATCAAAGGGTACTTTAAGGCTATCTGGGGGGGGATTCCGCCATGTGGCTCCACCTCATCAGAAAGGAAGTCCCTCAAAAACCTTGGAGTTAGGCTACCTTTGGGGGTGGGGGACTTCTGCCACGTGGCAAAGACCAAGTGATTAAAAGAGGTACCTAACCATTAGTTGGCATTGAAAATGGGAAAAGAGGGATGTAGTGGGCGACCAAAATCGGACGGGCAAAGCAAAAAGTCATTCCAAGTCGCCACTCGGATTGTTGTTCATGACGATAAGGGAGGCGACATGGTTGACGTTGCCCTTGGGGAAGCCTCATTCCGTTCAGTCTAAGTAGTTGATTATTGGGACAATTGATTGAAAATCCATTGATCTTTAGAATTTTGTATGAAAAAAGTTAAAAATATAAACAGGTGAAAGATTACCGGCTACATTTTGTTTAGGTAACTCGGTAACTGGTTACACATAATTACAGTGTTTTGAAAGTTCCTTACATACAATACTAGAAATAATAGATGACTTCATACAGTAGGAAATGAAATAAAGATCAATGTGTTTTCCTTCAATTAGCCCTTGATTATTAGCTACTTTGACATCAGCGGGCAAAGTGTGCCTTATGGAGTGATATTACATTATTATGTACTGAATTCAGTGATGTGAAGATACATTAAAGTAGTATATTTCATTTAACTACGTAGGTGCTTTTATTTTTGAATTTTAGTTATTGTGCGTGGGCATGTCTTTCCATCTTTTTTTGAAGTTATAGCTTATATGATATACTTACATGTTTTGAAGAGTAGTAATAGAGATGTAGCTTATAGTTAACTTATGAATCACCTTAAATATTTTCAGCTTGCAAATATAGTATGGGGTGAGACAGGTGAAAATGAAGATCATATTGTGCCGCCATATGAGGAGCGTAATGAAGTGTCAGACCAGAAAACTGCAAATGTGAAGCTTACTGAGAAGTCGACTCTTTCTGTTACTGATTCACAAGAGGGGAGCTATACACATATTGGAAAGGCTTCCGCTGATGGATTTGGTTCGCTACCTGATTTGTCTCCGTCAAATGCTACAAAGTTGCATCTGGAACATACAGGTAATAAATCTTATCCACTAATGTAGCTTGAAAAACCAATCTTGATCCTTGAATGTGTTACCTCAACCCATTTATGTGAAAACCAGCCAAATGGGGAAAATAGGTCAAACTACTCTAAAAGGTTTAAAAATGCAGATAAACCATTGACCTCGTGCGTCCTTTGGACACCAATTAATCCTTCCCCAAGGACCAACACCAAGCCATGTTCACGTATGGTCAAAATTCACGTAAAATAATTTCTAATGCTTACAACACTTTGTAATTGTATTCAATACATCAATTATTTATAAAATACAAAACAGTGGAAAAAAAAATGGTTTTTGGGTCAACCTGACTCAATTGTATTCGAAAACACCCAACATATATTTAAATTTACTGTTTTGACCCGAGCCCGTCTTTAGCTGAGTGATACTGATTGTTAACATGTGCTCAAATTCAATCACACGGGCATCACAAGTTAATTTTCTAGTTTTCAGCATTTTTTGTTTCTTCATGTTTTGAAGGTTCGTAAATCTTCACTTGTGAATGGACAGTTCTCGTAGATCTCAACCTTTTTGTGGTTTTCATTTTAAACTATACATTATATACATATACATTTTCTAATTATAGTTGGTAGATTTTGGGTTCTAATTTATCACTGATTTCTAACAGATGAAATAGCTCAAGTAGATAGTAGTTTTCAAAATTTAGACAGCCAGTCCACGTATAGAGTTGGAAGTGATTTTGTTGATTATAGTTGGACCAATGTTGGGAGCTTCGATGATTTAGATAGAATATTAAGGTAATTTACTTAATTTACTTTTCTTTGATGATCTTTTGGAATACTGTCCTTTGAAGCTTCTCGGTTACGTTGTATTGTCTTCAATAGAAGCCACATAACAAGAATACCAGTAAATTTTTGTATCCTTAATCACTTGACTTTTATTAGTGACCATGACTGAAATATATACTACTGATGTTTTGCAGCAACAATAACCTGGTGTTGTGGTCATCTAGTAGCGATGAAGTTCCTGGCTGTTCAGGAAATTCTGAACTTTTGTCTATCGAATCTCCAAGCTCGCAATTAGGGGTTTCAAAGAGTGACTGTCAGCATGTTGAAACTGAGTCATTTGTAAAGGAAGAAAAACAGATGGAAAAGGTAATTCTTTAATAAATTTAGTTTTATGGTTTTAATTAAATATGATCCTGAGCGTGTTCATTCTTTAAATGCACGTGAGCTACATAAGGAGAGCTGTTACAGATTTATGAGTTTTAACAGTCAGCTTCAGATACAGTAAGAAGAAACCCTCCCTTTGTTTATCCAAATGGTGCTATCAATGTTTCATTGCCAAATGAAATGGCTGTCGGCAAGGTAAGTCTGTTTCCTGATTTTAACGGAAATATATGTTGGTTGCTGCTTCTGAGAGTACGACGATTGTGGTAAATAATGGATAGTCTTTCTGAATCCAACGTTTCATGGCTTTTAGGAGATATCGCATACCAAAAAGCTACATAATTAAAAGTTATGTTATGTCTATTAAAGTTAGCATATGCATAGTAGACCTGACTCTCTCTTTTCTTACTTTTAGCATGCAAAGATGAGTGCACAAATAAAATCAATAAGATGCCATGGACGACCTCCAACATCATGTGATCCATGGTTTTATCTTGGGAATCAAGGCAAAGAATTTGAAGGACAACATAGACAACTTATCAGAAGTTCTTCTTCAAAGACAACACTTCAAGAAAATTCACTTCCATTTCCTCCTGGTTATAATATGATGGGAAATCAGCAAGCAGCAGTGCCTACATTGTCACATGAGCAAGTCTCATCCTCCAGCTCATATCTTTTAGATAATCCAAATATCCCCTTGACTCCTATGAGCATGACACCTCAGGAAAAAATTGAAAAATTAAGGAGGCGCCAGAAAATGCGGGCATTGCTTGCTATTCGTAAACAACAGCAGAAGTTTAGCCACAAAGAAAGCCAAATGCAGTTTGCTAGAGCAGGTAACGTGGAAATTGATGAAAGTCTGGGCACATGTATGTCTCTTGATGTGAGTTCACCTCTTGAACAGAGTGATTCAGATACAAGACCTGTGATGCTGGATAAAAATACATTGGAAGATAACATATTACATCAACTTCAAAAAGTCATTGCAACAGTAAGTACAATATCTATCACAGAGGTGGCAGTCATGACCCAATTACTTATGAATGGGCTGATTTTCATCTGTAATGGGCCATACCGCGTAAAATCAACTCATATAGCTAAATGGAAAATAGCTCCAACGGACTGAAATTCAAAGTATTAGGTTATAAATTTTGTAATCATATTAAAAACACTAATTGTTTATAGCATATTGAGATTTTTGTACGAAAAGTTCTTTGGATCAACTTTACTCAACCCATTATTTGAATCGACCAGTTTATTAACTTTGTTCTTCCATGAAGTGGCTCTATATTGTTTGAGGCTCATGAATACCTGTTCTTGCAGTTGGGCATTGAAATAAGGCTTTGTATTAGAGATAGCTTGTTTCGTTTGGCTGAAAGTGCTTTTCAGAGGAAAAATTATGGTGACACAGTCAGTACCAGCAGAAGAAGTACAGACGAACCTATTGAAGAAGGATTAAGTAGTACAAAAAGGTTAGTGAAAAATCATTTCTTTGTGTGTCTATTCTGTACATAATATGATGAGCGGTATTTAGATTTTTCATTATGAGGTCAGAACACCAAACTTATGATTTATATAATGATTTGAAAATCTCTATATTGGTCTTTCTTTCTAGTTTAACATTTGCACTTAGTGTCTCGTCACCTTCACCCCAATGGTTGATTATAAAGTTCAGTGACTCCAATAAATTAATCATCTTAGAGTCACCATTAGTCTTCTTTCTTTTTCTTGCATACAAGCCAGATCAGGTAGAGCATATGAACCTGACATGCCCCTATTAACTTAGACCAAGACTGCCAACCCAACTTCCACTCAAAAGCTTCCGGATCGAGCATTCCTGGCTAAGTATTCACTGATTCAAGATTTCCCCCCGGGTAACTGGATCCATCCCTGAAGGCATAGTCATTACTCCATCAACTTCCCAAAAATTATACAGTTTGACTTTTAGGTCGTCAACAGCTTTTTCTTTGAATTCTGGTTCATTATAAACCTCATCTATATCCATATTATTCTGAGTTGCATCATCCTTTTGTAGTTCAACTCCAAATGCTCAAACATTTGTCTCAATTCCCAAAGTTTCGTCAAGTTGATTCAAACACTTTAGTATAGTATCACAAATAACCGGCCAATCCATTCTTGTCATAACCCTTTTTATAACTTTTGTTTCAACCTTATTTTTAGCTCCCGGCTTAAACTCGTTACAATTCACAAGAACTCGTTAAATAGTATAGCAGAATATCATTAGGAGGTTTAGGCCGAATTTTGTAACTGTGACTGGTGTACTTAAGCTGTCTCATCCACTCAGGTTCAATAGATTCCACAATGTTTGAATGAGAAGGCTCCTTGCCCAACTTCACATTCTCAAAACCTCATAATAACATGAATACTCTGTTTTGAGAAATTGTTAGCAATCGTTGTGTCCTGCGCCCAACATTGTTATCTATAATGAAGGCATCATTAGCATCCTGATCCATAATTAATTATTGGAAACAAACAATATAAAAAGGAACAAACAATATAAGAAGATATGTATATTAAATATAACATGTATAAATACAAAAGTAAAATAAAATTCATATAAGGTCCGATTAATGCACCAATGTTCTTCGGGAAAAATAAAAATTTTATAAATGTTGATAACAATACTTTGATATCAATGATATAATGTCTCGTATAACATAACACAAAACAATGATATGGATAATAAGAAAGTACAAATAAGCAAAGTTAGATACCAACATAACAAATAATAATAGTTTTATTAATGTGAATAACGCTACTTCGATAACAATGATATAATGTCTTACTATAAGTTGTATATCAACATAACATATAACAATAATATGGATAATAACAAAGTACAAATAAATAAAGTGAGAATCGAACATAACATATAATAATAGTTTTATTAATGCAAATAAACACACTTCGATAACATTGATATAATGTCTTACTATAAGTCGTATACCAACATAACACATAACAATAACATGGTTAATACCAAAGTACAAATAAATATAAATGAACAATAAAAAAAATTTGTATGCCAATATAATATATAATATGTAAGTCGTATACAAATACAAACATAAAAAAATACCTATAAATCGTATATCGACATAACATATAAGAATACGAATAATAACAAAGTACAAATAAAAAAAAAACGAAGAATTAAAAATAAAAAAAAATAAAAACAAGCACACAACCTGGGAGGAGGCTGCACCGTAGCTGGTTACAATTACCTGTGTTTATCATCATATGAATCAAGTGAGTTTCTTGAGCCAATTCATGACTGGTCGCTAGCCGCTTGAAGTTCATGAACAGTGAAAGCTCCCATATAGTGAAAACTTTGTTAAATGTTATTATTTGAATAACAAAGTGTTCCATAAAACATGCACAAAATATCCGAATCTACTTGCGGATTCCAGTCACATACGTCTGGCCATTACATTGAAAATGATCTCTTATTGACGATTTGACGTATATGTAATGTAATATGCACTTTTTTCTTTTTTCCAGTGGTCTATCCCTGCAGTCTACATCTTACTTTTTAAAGTCAAAATCAAAAAATCTATAATTGAAATTACTGTGAGGTTTAATGGTTTATCACATTATTCAGACTATTTTCTCTGTTGCTGTACGTATACGGAGTAACATTTTTCATTTGTTTCTATGCAGTACCCACGTTAATATAATGTCAAAGGAAGTACGATATCAATTTTGGAGTTGGAATGTATTTTATAGAATTCATAAAGTTAGAAGTAAAAACTTGATATGGAATTTATGTCGTTTTTGCATTTAAAGTTCGTTTGGAAATCTTTATTGTTTTGTTTGTAAAACCCCTTTTAGAATCAATTGAGATACTTAGAACTCACAACATTCATTCTTTAAATGCAGCTCGACAAGAACACATGATGGAGAGACGAAGACAAATCCCATAGACCGTGCTGTGGCTCAATTGCTTTTTCATACGCCACCTGAGTCATAGATTTGCAAGGGTAATCTCATCCATTATGTCCTCACTGGTCTTTTACCCACCCATCTAATATGGACGTATATAACCACTTGTCACTTTTAAAAACCGGCCAACATGGTTTTTTGGAAAACAACTATCACACGACAACGGGTCAGCAGAACTTAACCCAGCCTGTGTGGACTGGTATGAAACTTTATATATTGTAACTTAAACATATTGTTTTCTAGGTGACTTTCAAGTTTGGACTTGTTTGACCCGTTTTCTTTTTAGCCTAGTAAAAAGGTTTTACCCATTGCAGAAAAATAAAAACAAAAAACAAAACAACACCCAATTGAAAATAAACATGTTGAAATTGCCACCTGTACTTTTGCGAAAAATCACCAGTTACAACGGACAGTGGCTTTTTACAGCTTCCACGAAAATAAGTCTTTCTTTTCAAGTAAAAGCCAAGTATATTGCTATGGAAGTCAATAAGTTTGTAGAATTGTACAGATTCACTATTAATGATCTTGTTTTGTTGTCAGCTGATAATGTCTTATCGAGCACGGTTTGAAGCCTTAATCTCAGAAGAGACTTCCTACTAAAAAACTGTAGAAGATTGCAGTCAATGATTTACATATATGTTATACAGTCTGTGAAGCTTAGCTTTTCCCGTATCCAGTGCTAGTTTATTTATAACATAGAAAATTAACAATAATTCTGTTACTCGATACTGTTCGTCACAGACATGGCACTGCTTGATGTTTTATTCCCCAACTTGGTGAAACATTTGCATATGTTTCTTGCTGAGAATTGTATAGTCGTGTATTAGTTGTTTAAAGCTGTGGTAGTTCGAAATTTTCCAAGAGGGTATAGAAAGTTAGATCTAAAATTTAATGGTCACTAAGTTTCAACAAAGTAACAAATTTCTATCAATAAAAAGAATTCAACATTGAAATGTAGTGTTCTTTGATTTAGTACAATTTTATCTTGTGTCAAAATTATGAGCCAAAACGAAGGATTCAATAAGCTCTTAAAGGTCTTATTTTAAAAACCTTTAATAGCTTTTATGGGCTTTTTTCGGGGTTAAGGTTTTCTTTTTCAATCTCATATCTAAACTGACTATATTTTTAAAAACATGGGGATTTAAGCTCCTAGAAACCGTTTGCTAAACATACCCTGTATAAGTAGACTATAATAATTATTATAGGACGAATAGAGTATGTCATAACATAAGATATAATTAGGTCACAAAATGTATGTAAAAGATATGTATATTCTTTGATGTAATTAAGTTGCGAGATGTGTATATATGTGAGATGTATAATATATTTTTATCTTTATTACCTTATAAAAATTATAACCCCTACTATTTTAGGAAATGTTGAAATTTACAATATGCGATATGATACAAATATCCTTCTCCTTTTTTCTAAATTACCCCCTCCTTTATTCAATAATTTAAACATCTTCACTTAGTATACCTAAAATACCCTTAATGAAATAATTTACAACATCTATCCCTCAACTCTTAAAATAACTACACTATCCCATTTTACATCAATTACATTTACATCAATAGCCTACACTACTCGCCGTCACCACCATCAGTCGCCGCCGTCACCACCACACCGCCGTTACCGCCATCGCCGCTGCATTGCGCATGTACCATGCTAGTAATTCTTGATGTAATTAGACAACAACATATGACATATGTATAGTCTGTAGGGGTTATAAACAAATCTCACGAACACGCCAAAGGTTTTTCATTTATTGAGATGTAAATGAACGCAAACTAACTATCATATTTACTAGAATCTTGACGATGCAAATTCAAAGTTACAAGATATCCAAAATTAAAAAAGTATTTACTTGACATGCTTGATTGTAAGTTTAATAAGATGTATAAGATATTTAAATAGTTCAAAAACAAAGTCCAAATGTAATAAATCTGCACATAAACCAACGAACTTTCATGATGAAATTATCAACAAACTAGAGTTATTTTTCACCCTGATCCAAATGTAATAAATCTGCACATAAACCATCTATTTAGGCAGTATCGATTGATCCACATTGGTCGATTGCCCAGTTGGCCAGTCCACCACCACTTTACTTATACCATTCAATTCATCACCACCCATGCTCACTTCTGTTGCTGTCACACCCACCCTTGCCCACCACCTCTGCCATCAGCCACCCAGAAGACATGTTAGAAAGTCCAGGAGATGTGTCAAGTGGTCAGGACAACTATCGCAGGAAAGTATAAAGAAAAGATGCTATTCGTAAGGAAAAACGATGAAATAATACGAGCAATGATTGAGGAGCATTAATGAAAGGTATGTGTACAATAGAGTCAAGACACCATGACTAAAACCCACCAACGTATATACAAACTCACCATGTATACTAAAACCCACCCAGAAATACAGTATGGTAACAGAAAAAAGTATACACCGCCTGCAAGTTAAGCCACAGAGAGTGAACACAAAAAGGCTGCAGAGAAACTTTGTAAGCACTCCCCAAATTTTCCTTGCATGATCTTATGATTGAAGTTGTGATGCAGGACCAACCAAGGAATAAAACATGTGATGAATAATCTGTGTTAGGATACATTATCCTTTATTTTCATGCCTATCTACTTAGGATTTAATTAATTTGGTATATAAATCTAAAACTATAATTAATGAAAATGTTCAAGGGAGCGGAACTTTATTTTGTCATTTAAAATGTTCTTAAGAAAGCAACGGTTGTGTTTTAGATCATAAAGCAGAGACAAAGAATCTCAATACTATAACCAAATCATAAACAAAATGACAGAACCAAAGTACTAGAGAACTGGTGAGATTTCCCAAAATGGCTTATTTATACTAATAGCAACACTATTACACTACTAATAGCTAACTAAATAATATCAGCTACAAAAAGACAAAATTGAACTTCTAACACAAGTAAGATTCATGTTACATACCTAACAGTTGATATGAAATTTCTTAGAGCAAAGGTGAAAGGTTTGAAATGATGGCCACTATTGCTCTTTCTGGATTTCTAACTTTGGCTTTGCGTGTACTTTCAAGAAAGAGTTTCCTACATTCTCTTGCTCCTTTTGGATTTCTATCGCAGAGTTATGTGCAGAAGTGCTACATCCACGTACCTCAATCACCTCTAATGTTAAAATACTCCCTAGATCAAGTGGGATACTGTTGAGTTTTGAGCAACGATGAACCACTAATCGTTGTAGTCATGGGAAGTTATCAATGGAACTAACCCTAACCCAATGCTTTATGTCCAAATAATGCATTTTCAAGACTTTGAGTTGTGTAAATTCTTCATCCCCCATCTCCCACGTTTCTCCTGTGCATGCATGAAGTTTTAGTTTTAGAATCTCAAGGTTGGGTAGCAAGGAGAAAGTCCACATCTCTTCCCAATCAATTCTTGTATTTGACATCGTCAGTTTCCTAATATTCTTAGGAAACAGAACAGGATTGCATGATTCCGGGTATGGACTTATGTTTAATAGTTTCAATTTTTGGAGGTGTTGCAAGGAGCTTACATTTGGGAATTCCAGATCACCTAGACTTGATATTAAGGATCCACAAAACCCAAGCTTCCTAAG